>JAULUF010000038.1:390000-675000 GCA_031834385.1 Semotilus atromaculatus | reverse complement strand
TCTCAGTGTTTCCATCATGCGGGAGTGGATTATTCAGGGACCTGCAGATAAAGACTGGTTTGGGCCAGACTAAGACACCTGTGTGGCCCGACACTCTGGGATCTTCACATCAGACCTTTGACTTTATGAAACGCCATCAGTCTCCATTCAGATGCAAAACACTACTGAAGACGTCTGTCTCTGTTCAACCGGCCCACTTTGCCCACACACACTTGTTTCCATGTTTGATGTTGTGTTTTGGAAGGACGTTTTGGTGGGCGGAAAGAAACAGTGGAGAAGAGAAGCTGCTTTGTTTTTTTTTGTTTTGTTTTGTTTGTTTCAGGACGCAGTTGTTTACACCGTTTAGACATCGTGTCATCAGCCAATCAGAAGCTGTCGACGACTCCTTCACTTTTTTAATAGTGGTCGTGGCCTCACAGCTGGACTGGATGAGAATATTGTTTTTACGCAACATTGTTTTACTTTATTTTTGATAAAATTAAATATTGCTTGAATACTTCATGGGGTTTTATGACTTTCATTGCATCGAACTAAGCAGTGCTGTTTAAATATCATTTATATACTGTTATGATATTCATTCATATTTTGAATTAGCTTTTCAGATTTCAAGATTACTTTTAGTTCCTTTAATATTTCTATGTAGCACAAATTTTTTCAGTTAGTTGCTACTAAGTTTTTCATTTAATATTTCAATTACTGATAATGACATTTAAAAAATATATAGGTTTAGGTAACAATAAGTATATGTCTTGTAACAAATACAGCACATCTGAATGCCAGAATTTTCTTAAAAGCTATTTTTTTTTTTTTTTTTTTTAAAGGGACACTGAACTTTGAGGCACAATACAGATTTTTTACATCAATTTCTGCTACAGTTACACTTCAAATAAGGCCATTATGGTTTTAACAGTACATGATAATAAAACTATATCATACATTAGCATAATCAAACACTGGAATCATTTCATACAACTAAATCCATACAATTTGCATATAGTACAATTAAAGAAACATATATATATATATATATATATTCCAAAACAATATAAACCTGTGCTAAACTCTGTTACGTGTGCATTCATAATCATCAAGCATATATTATTTTATCCGTTAAGCGTTTAACCATCATGTCTGTGGCATTAAAACTGCTGCAGAATCATTTCGCTCATTAAATGTGACTCTAAACATTGTCCACACCACAACTATGACGATATCGCTGAAATCACTTTCAGAACGATCTTTTTTTCCAGCTGATGAACAATAAAAACACTGACAGCCAATCAGAATCCATCCTGCTTTAAAGAGCTCGAGCATTTAAAGCGACAGACGACAAAACTGCAGCGCGCGCTTAAAATAAACAGAGCGATGTCGTCCGTTGGTGTGGATGCTAATATCGTTATAGTTATCTTTATAGGTGTGAACGTGCCTTAATTAGATACACAATATGCATGACTGAAGCCTCCAATCACTAAACAGCTTTGCTAATAAGTGTCCAGTGTGTTTGTGAATAAATCATTTGTGCTCGGCTACAATTGTGTGAATGTAGAATGAATGATTAGCGTGACATGAAGAACACTGACAGATGAAATGCATCTCATTATGAACACATGATTCTTTTAATTCATTGTAGTGGTCAATGATTAAACAGACATTGAGCCTCATTCATGAAACTGGTGGGAAATGTACATTTATGCATTGAAATGAACATGATAATTATGTGAAAATTGTTCAGCAAACGATTGACACAATTAAACTAATTCTGCTCATGATTTATGAACGAAGCCTGATCAGATTTCAGCCTGAGAAATTTAAAGCATCCTCATGATTGTTTTTGACATGTATTTATACGTTAATGGATCTCTAGATTGAATAATCCTCTCAAGGCACATTTGATCCATTAGCATCAGACAATCCGACCGAATCAAAAAGCATCAAAATTAGACATCTGATTAAAGCACAACAATTGTATATATTTTCATTAATATATATAAAAAAAAAATAATAAAAGAAGAAGAAAAAAGTCGATAGCATGGAAGGACATGCTTCGTTACCGCCTTGAAATGCAAAATCTGTTCGTTCTTCAGTGACTACACTCATGAATATTAATGAGGAACGGGTCTAGGTAAGGTGTGATTGGCTTTGGCAAAGGATGATTCAATGGCAGCATGGAGCAGGTGGACTTCATCAGAACAGGACTCTTAAAGGAACAGTTCACACTAAAATGACGTTGTTTACTCACTAGTGTCATTCCAAACCTGTATTACTTTTTTCTTCTGCTGAACGCACAAACACTTTAATTGAATACTTACATTTTTGGATGAACTGTTTCTTTTAGAGTAAAGACACATGGGAGCTGTGATTGAGAAAATGAAGGCAATGGAAATGTGTGTGTGTGCTTAATTAAGGCATGTGGATGTTACCGTTCTCTAGAAATGCTTCATCAGCTCATATAGCAGCTCTGGGGTCTTATGCACCTTAGGAAACTCACATGATCACTCTCTCATTGTGTGTCTCTGTGTTTACAGTAATGAACTGAACTTCCTCAAACAATTCAGCAAAACTGAAGACTGGATTTAGATCCGAAACTGACTCTGAAAGCAATGACTGTAGATGTGAATGTAGAACAGATGAATGTGTGTTAGTTGTGAGTGGTGTTGTTGAACAGATCTGTTCTGGCCAGTTTTGTGGGCGGCTCCAGTGACTCCTCCCCCAGAACCACAGAGTTGTCCGGGACAGCCATGTCCTGATCCTCATCGGTCTCATCTGTCTCATCGTCCTCTTCCTCATCTACACACATTCAGACACATGACACTTCCTGATGCTAGAATGTTCTAGAGCATTGTTATTTGGTTGCATATAAAATGTGAATTTCTATGAAAGCTCACTCAAAAGCAAGACTTGACATTCACTTTTTTGCTCACCAGCCACTGTGGCTAATGGTTTCCAAGGTTACTAGCCACTCAGCATTTTAACTGGCCACAATTTTGACATCGATACCATGGGGAAAAACAGCCATATAGATATTTTTTATATTTTATATTTGGCAGCAGGTAAATTAGGCTGATGTCACTTTAAGACCTGACGCATGCATGATTATACATGGGTTTTCTTTCTCAACTGTGTGTGTTCACTTAAAACATAACATTTTTGTGCATTGTTTAAAGGATTAGTTCACTTTAAAAAAAACTTTTGCTGATAATTTTCTCACCCCCATGTCATCCAAGATGTTCATGTCTTTCTTTCTTCAGTCGAAAAGAAATTAAGGTTTTTGATGAAAACATTCCAGGATTTTTCTCCATATAGTGGACTTCAATGGACCCCAAACGGTTCAAGGTCCAAATGACAGTTTCAGTGCAGCTTCAAAGGGCTTTAAACGACACCAGTCGATGAATAAGGGTCTTATCTAGCGAAACGATCAGTCGTTTAAAAAATAAATAAAAAAGTTAAAGTTTTATAAGCACAAATGCTCGCCTTGCTCTGTTCTGTGATGCGCGTTCGTGACGTCACGTAATACGCAATTACATTGAAAAGGTCACGCTTCTGTCCTGACGAAAATTTTCTTTTAGCCTTTTTAATATTAAAACACCCAGGATACGCACACGAAATGGGCATTTTAAACGATAAACTGACACAAAGACATTTGAATATGTGTATATGGTCCTCCTTCCTCACAATTGTAAACACTGACTCGGTACTTCCGCCTACACGTGACCTTTTCACGGGAGTCGCGAATTATGTGACGACGCGAACGCGCATCACAGAACAGAGCAAGGCGAGCATTTGTGCTTATAAAACGTAAACTTTTTTATTTATTTTTAAAATGACCGATCGCTTCGCTAGATAAGACCCTTATTCATCGTCTGGTGTCGTTTAAAGCCCTTTGAAGCTGCACTGAAACTGTCATTTGGACCTTGAACCGTTTGGATCCATTGAAGTCCATTATATGGAGAAAAATCCTGGAATGTTTTCATCAAAAACCTTAATTTCTTTTCGACTGAAGAAAGAAAGACATGGACATCTTGGATGACATGGGGGTGAGAAAATTTAGTTTTTTAAAAAGTGAACTAATCCTTTAAGTGCAATACGCAGCGAAAAACCACTCAATGTAGTACTGAGAGGAAGCTTTATGTGCCGCACTTTGGACGTGAGCATAAAATTCCCACGCCGAAATTCAAACCCTGTAACAGCATTAATATTCATCCGGAGCAAATGAAACGAGCGAGTGAGGGGAGGCGGGTTTGTGTGTCACTCGCTGTCGGAGAGAGAAACAGCAGCTGGTCTCGTGTATCTATTCTGAGGAAAATTAGTTTTGGAAGCGTTTCAGATATTTCAGTATCGATATGTATCGAAAAATCTATATTTTTGACAACACTACATTGCACTAAGTTTATTATTTCAGATGCCTTTTTAAAATACTACAATTGAAATATATATATATATATATTATATACACGCCACTGCTGAAATCAGGTGTTAATGTCAAGCCCTGCTCAGGAGAAAGAAAGTGTCAGGTATTTTTGTTGTTCTGACTTATTACACACTGTGTGTTTATGTACCTTTATCAGGATCCATTGACCTCTGACTTCTGTTCAGACAGGCAAACTGAAACAACGAACATGAAGTTAAATCACTGTATGACTGTATTTGACAGTACGCAAGTGAGCGTGTATGCGTACCTCTCCCATCACAGCGATGGGCGTCTCTCCTTTGGCCTGTGCGACTCTGTGCTCGATCAGGTAGTACATGTACTCGTCATACAGCAGTCTGATCAGATGAAACGAGCCGAAACTGGCTGCGCTGCGCAGGGTCAGATCTCTGATCACCATTGAACTACAAAACACACACAATATAATAACTAAAGACCCCTAAAAGCACACAGTATGAGGCTGCCATCAGACTTTTTGACTCGTTTAGTCAGAGATTCAATATACAAAACTGAACTCGGTGTTATCTAGGGTTGGGTATCGTTTGAATTTTAACAATTCTGAACAAAGATACGACTGAAATAAAAAGTGTTTTAAGATTTTCAGGAATTCAGGTACAGAAACTAATCAAATGTAAAATAACACTGCACTTTATGAATAAAATGTACATTACAAATATAGTTACAAAAGTGATTCTGTCAAGAACGAGTGAATTTTCTCTTTGTCTTTTGTTGTTTGATTAGTGTTATGATAGAGACGGCAGCTGCTGACAGTCGTAACTACTGTAACTAACACCTCCAGCACAGAAGTGTCGTCTCTCGCTTGAATTGTTGAAAGTCAGTGAAATGCACGCGAAGGAATTGATAAGTATTCGATTCCCAACCCTAGTGTTCACTAGGGGTTTAACAATATATCGTGTCACAATATATCGCAATACAAAAATGCTACAATATGTATCGTAGATAGTGACAATCTGTATTGTGTATAGTTCACCAAAAATAAACATTTCTGTGTGAGGAAAAAATTCAAGTTTTCAGAGTTTTGGTGTCAGTACTACATTAAACTACTATATATAATGTTGAATATAATGTATAATAATGCAATGGGGGAATATTTGTAGGTCCTGATAATGCCAGATGTCTGATGTTACCAGTTAAAAGTGGCCTACATTATTTTAAATATATCTAGTCAGTGACGGAGTGCAAGCATATTAGTCTAAAATATTTCAGTATTTTCAGCTTCAGAATCATGAATATTTTTATTCTGGTGACTCTATTGTTCTGTGCTTTGGGTTTCCAGCACAAGTCCAAGCCTGTTCATTTACAATGTAACACCACATTTAGCATTTTAATCAACAGTACATTTTTGGTTGACCTTTTACCAAATGTCTCGGAGTATCGCAATGATATGGTATCATGAGTTCAGTATCGTGATATGTATGGAATCATGACATGAGGAGGGTATTGTTACACCTCTAGTGTTCACTGATCAGCAAGCAGTTCCCTCACCTGTAGAAGCTCCATTTGAGCAGGAAGAGTTTGGCCGCTTTGGGTAAGGTCTGGCTGTCGGTGTACGGCTTCAGGACCTGTGAAACCACCCCATCCAGCCATGCCGCCCACTGCTCCAGAGAGTTCTGCTGCTGCAGGGTGATTTTAAAGTCCTGCTCCAGCCGCTGGACCATGCCATCTTCACAGCCACACACCCACGAGGCCTGCTCCTAAACACACACACAGATTAAAGGGATAAATCAGTTCACCCAAAAATGAAAATTAGTCATCCTAAGTGTATATGACGTTCTCCTTTCAGACGAATACAATCGGCGTAAATCGTTGCGTACGCCTGACTGCCAGAATTTATTTTAGTCGATAAAGTTTTAAATATGGATATTTTTCTTACACTAACGTATCGCTTCAGAAGGCCTTTATTAACTTAAATTAATAGGCCATCCA
Organism: Semotilus atromaculatus; assembly: GCA_031834385.1. Lineage (NCBI taxonomy): Eukaryota > Metazoa > Chordata > Actinopteri > Cypriniformes > Leuciscidae > Semotilus > Semotilus atromaculatus. The sequence goes on along the minus strand of JAULUF010000038.1, from coordinate 668,627 downwards.
CTTTTATCAGGGATAGATGACCTTTGATGGACTTCAAAAAATATACAGCCATTCACTGCCATTATAAAGCTTGGAAGAGCCAGGACATTTTTAAATATAACTCAGATTGTGTTCGACTGAAAGAAAAAAGTCATATACACCTAGGATGGCTTGAGGGTGAGTAAATCATGGGCTTATTTTGATTTTTGGGTGAACTCACCCTTTAAGAACTGCAGGGAGATCTGAGGATGTGACATGTTACCTGTACGTTGGTGAAGTCGACGCGGTTGAGGTCGCTGAGCATCTGTGTGATCTGAGCCGTGTTCTGCAGGACGGCGCGGGCCGCCTGAGCCAGATGATTGAGAGACGTGTAGCGCCGCAGAGTCTGAGCGAACGCTCCCGCACACACCACCTACACAAAACAACACACACCGTTAGCATGACCACACCGAGGACAGAGGCGAGTCACAGGAACATCTGTGTGCGTGTCGGACCTTGATGCGGACCATCTCCTCCGGGATGCTGATCATGGCGTTGGTGAGCCAGTTCTCCAGATTTTTAGCAAAGTTACGGATGGCTTGAGTTAAGGCACCTACAGGAACAGAGAGAAAGAAAGAGTCAAAATAAAGATAACAAGAATTCTGCATCAAAAGTACATTTTGTATTTATTTTCATGGTCATTTGGAGCAACGAGATGCTTTTAATGATAAGAAAGTGTTGATAATGTTAAGCTGTACTGAGTTCTGTTGAATAGTGTAGAGTTATATCGAATTGTGAAGAGTTTGGTTTTTTGAATTGTACATTTCATTGATTATATTTTCATATCAAGTTGTATAGTGTATGTAAAGTTGTGTAGCTTGTATAGAGTTTGTATAGAGTTTTGGTAGCTCTGTGTAGAGTTTTGTAACTCTTTGGGACTAGATGTTTTTTATAGTTTGTGCAACTTACTAGGGATGATGTTTGTATGGAGTTGTGCAAGGTTTTAAAGGGTTGTCTTATAGAATTCTGTAATTAACCTGTGGATTGAGTTGATATAATTTGTGTAGAGAATTGTGACTATACACACCAGTAGTTTGTATAGAGTTTTGTAACTAATCGGAATGGTGTTTACATAGTTTGTGAAGAGTCGTGTAACTTGTGGTGGATGGTACTTATATATAGTTTGTATAGAGTTTAGTAACTCACTAGGGATATTGTTAACATGAAGTTGTGTGAGGTTTTATAGGGTTGTGTCTTAAGACGTGTGCAACTTACTGAGGATGTTGTTTATATGAAGTTTGAATGGAGTCATGGCATGATGGTGATTATATATAGTATGTATAGCATTGTGTAAAATTGTGTAACTCAGTGGGATTGAGTTTATATAGAGTCTGTGTAGAGTTGTGTAACTCACTGGGGATGGGTCTCAGGACATCAGGGATGAGGATTTCCACTAGGCTTTGGTACAACAAGTTGTCGCATTCGCGAGTCCAGAAGAGGACGGGCTCATATTTACACAACAGAACCAGAACTGACTTAGGCAAACGCTTCTCTGATTCATCACGTCTGTAGAGACAGAGACAGACATCAGTGAGACACAAGACAACATCACAACACCTGTGACTGTATATGTGTGTGTGTGTGTGTGAGCAGCTCGCACAGGTCAAGTGTGTCCGTGTCGCTGGTTTGTCCTTCACTGAACCTCCAGAAGCTCTTCCACAGCGTCTCCACAAGAGGGAACTGCAGGTTTACCATCACGTCCAGAATCGCCTTCAAACAAACAAACACACATTATTCACCAAAACACTACAATAGACACACATGTGACATCCTGAGCACACACACACTCACCTCGCAGTGCTCTCTGTAGATCACCTGATATGTGTGTATGTGTTGAGGAAGGAGTCCGTCCGGCAGAGATTTACCATCATCCTCGATCACAGGGAACTCCGGCAGACTGCGAGACGCATCTGAGACACACACATTCAAACAGCTGATGTCATATACTGTAGAATACCATTATATGTTCGGAAGAGACGTTTCCATTTTACAATAAGCTGTATAGAGACAAATGTTTGTCCTACCCAAAAACTGCTGATACTGGTGAACCTGGGCGCTGATGTCGGATAGCCCCGCCCCTTGTTGATGCCCCACCCCCAGGCCCATTCCATTGGTCAGTCCCTCCACCTTCTGCACAGGCTTTATTCTTTATAAAGAGACGAGGGCTGTCAATCAAACTAACAACAGCAAGTGATCATCAACACAAACTGTAAACACACACACACACACACCTCTGTTTCTGCGAGTACGGCTGTTGTCTCATGGCCAGGTGTTGCTGGTCCTCTACCAGTCTATGCAGGGGGGAGTTGCTCTTGATTCGAAGGCCATAGTAATGGTACTTAGAGTTCCCTCTGAAACACACACACACGCTTTAATATTAGCCTGTTCTACCCAGTGTTATTTTAGTATCATTGATATACTATTACAGTTTTTATTAATATTTTGAATTGGATATTATTTTTCTATTAATTTTAGTTAAAGGGTTTAATTTTAGTTTGACTAAATTAAGTCTCCAGAATGTGTCTGGGAAGTTTCAGCTCAAAATACCCACAGATCATTTATTATACCATGTTGTAAATGCCCATTTTAGAGTGGAAGCAAAAACACGCTGTTTCGTGCTTGTATCTTTAAATGCAAATGAGCTTTCCAGAAGAGGGCGGAGCCTTTACAGCTTATGCCTTGGACACTCTGCCAAACCTAACGACACATCTGTTTGCGTTTGATCGTGGCCACGCACCCATGAGACTGCAGTTCTTTGTCATCATGAAAGCTATTTGCATGCGTTTTAAAGCCGTATCAGTCTAAACTTCTGATAAATGGTTTTCTGAGCGCACACACCTGAAGCACGCACACAGAAAGCTGGCTGTCAGACGGCGCATCCCGTGAGTATTAAACTAAGGTCTCTTTCATGTCTTTTACGCTTCAACTGTCACGTACACACAAGGTGGTCAAAAACACAGAAAGTTCACATAAACAAGCGTATATTAGATCTGTGCATTAAAGTGAAAGCGGTGTAATATACAGTACCTACTGCTAAGCTGTTAATATGAATCAAACAACTAAAGTAGCTTTAGTAGCTTTAATAAGAATACATTTCTTACTTGAATGCTGCTGTTAACATTTCTGGTGAGGAGTAAACATGGCGGACTGTACATCTTACTGAGGGGAGGAGCTAAGCTAATAGGGCAGATTCAATGCCAATCGTGGGCGGAGCCTGTTACCATGTGACATCACATTGGAGCACATTTCTGAACGGCTCATTTTGAGACACTGTTTCAGATTTTTACAATAGGGTGGTTGTGTACACACACAACCATGTTTTATTTTTGACAAAAAAATTCAAAAACTATATAAAAGTGAATTTAGCACAATAGGTCTTCTTTAAAGTTTTTGTAATTTTGTTGTATATTTTGGCTTTTTTTATATTTCTATATAGTTTTTATTTATTCGTTTTAGTTATTTTAGTACTTCAAGTTAAACTAAATAAAAATGAGAAATGTTAACTTGGCAACTTGCTGAAGTAAATCTACCAAGTACAATGAATATAGAAATAAAGCAAAATGTTGCACGTTGTGTGTCGTTGTTTCAAGCTTTACTGCGCCACACCTGGTCCGGACAGTGTGATTTTACCTGGTGCCGAGACGTCTGGTCCTGAGGCCCATGAACACAGAGCGGATGAGTTTGCCAAATGAGGCGGCGTTGACGGGTTCTAGCTTCGTCTGCTGGCAGTGCAGGATGTAATGACAGTAGAGAGTACAGCGAGGAAGACTTACACCTTCAGCTGTCTCGTAGTTATCCATCAGCCACTGCACCTGGAGACAGACAGAAGACCGCAGATGTTAAAGGCCCACTGAAGTGCCTTGGAACGTGCTGCTTTGTATGATGCGCTGACGTAATTTACACTGAAACAGGAAGGGACATATTAAAAGACTCCTCCCCCTTTTCAAATAGCCAATAGCATTTGGTTTACATTACAGACTGCAAGTCGTACTTGACTGCACCATGGAAGTGAATCCGAGCGCTGATGATACGCTGGACTCAATAGTAGAGGTGTGAATAAATTCTAGCTATTTAATTCTTAACCAACGTACAGTTGGAAAACGGAATAAAACTCGAGCGTTTGAGCAACCGAACACACATCTCCAACTCCAACCCACATTGCTAAGTGATGTGTCAACGGTCGCTTATTTAGCCAGGTGGAATTTATAGCAGAGGGGGCGGAGCTTTAGATTCTAGAGAGCATTTGATTGGACAGAAGATATGATGAGTAGCTGAAGTCCACGGTGATGTCATAAGTTTTGATGTGCATATATCTCCTAAATATGAATTTTGTAATTGTTTTGGAGCACACCAGCTTTTTCATATTAAAAGCTAAAAAACATAAATTTTTATTTCAGGGGGCGTTTTTTTCCACGTTTATTTGTCAGCAAAAGTGTGGTGGATGACGCAAAACATCTCTCCGGGTCAGAATCCAAAGCATCATTCATGCCCGTACCACCAATGAACACAAACATACTCACGGTCGCAGGCGAAGCGCGTGTGTTGTGCGAGAAATTCTGGTTCCCTCCGCCAAGCATGTACCCGCCCTGAATCACGTAACTCCCCGCCCCTCCACCAGTGGCCACGCCTCCTACCCCGCCCATTCCTGACGAAGCCCCGCCAGTCACCACGGTGATCCCCGAACTGCCCTCTGAGAACATGGACACCACCCCTGTGCCCATCCCGGACGTCACAGACACAGCCTGAGTGGTGGCGGGGGACGTGACCTGGGAGCCGGTGGTGGCGGAGGTCTCATAGTAAGTGACAGAGGGCGTGGCTTGAGGGTAGAGGGAGGGGTCTGCGAACGAGTAACTATTGGAACGACTGAAAAGGGAAGAGAGAAAGAGAAATACAGAACAAGGTAAATGTTTTCAGGATTAAAGAGCTAAATATATGCTGCAAGAACTGTGTGTGTTTATGCTCACATTGCAGTATCGTTGTAGTTGGCGTCTCCCTCCACAAACTGGCCTGAGTACACATGCTGTACCTACACACACAAACAAACATCAGTGTCACAGCAGACGTTTAAATGGCTCTTGTCTGCATCTGAAGCCCATTAATTGAGTCAGATATGAGGGCGAACATCACAAAACATGTCTCTATATGATGTCAAATCTAAATTTGCACTGAAATACATTAAACTAATCCCGTGTTTAGCAGTTATGAAGTGTGTGTGTTTGTACCTCAGGTGTGATGTGTAGATTACTGACCCCCAGTTGTCCACTTTGACTCTTGGTTGTGGCCTGAACAACTGACCTCTGCTGGACACAGACCACCACAGATTATGGACTTGCCAGATTAATACGGCTTTGATGTAATTATATACACAAATGTACGTGCATTACCTGTGCTGTCTGCACCTGTTGCACTACCTGTGTGGGTACACCTGTCTGTCCCGCCGGAGGAGAACTCGATTCAGAGTCATTTGAGTGAAGCGAGCCCTCTATATGAACACAGATACAGACAAAAAACAAACAAAGTCATACAAACATTACTGTATAATATGCTCATTTGCCTATTAAAGAGATCATATCATTGAAACAGGATTGTTCTTGATGTTGATCTTGATCAATTCTATTAAAACATACCGTAACTTTAAGAACTCAAATGGAAATCACAAAACATTTGACGCAAAACTGCAAAAGTGCCTGAAATCATCATGATTACGTCTCTGGAATGATGAGTTTATTGACATATGACCCCCCACGTTTACATATTCAGTATTCAGGAAATTGTCTATGGTATTGTTACTTATTTCATTGTTTTATTTCACATGTAAAGAGGTTACCACCAGTCATAAGAGGTCATTTACATATCGAAATCTTAAAGCTACAGTAGCCAAAACAACCTAGTTTAGTTTAGAGGGACATTTTGGGTTAAAAAAAAGTTAAACTACGTTAGACTACGGCCACTTTACACTGCTCAATCTAACATCCGCCACATCTTAGTACAAAGGTGTATGTGTGTGTGTGTGTGTGTGTGTGAGAGGAAGACCTACTGAAAAGAAAGACAAAGAGACAAAAAACTAAATGAGAAGGAAACACGTGACAAAACCGCACTCAGAAGGAGGAAATGATGACTGTGTAAAGGGGAAGATACGCGTTTTACTTAGTACAAAACCCTACAGAAGGAAATACAAATATAATATCAATACAGAAGCAGCTAACAAACAACTGGCAAAACAAGCCCTCATACTTACGATACAGCACATCCAGACTGTACAGACAACTACTGTAAAACATGATCTGAACACAGACACACATCCAGCCATCTCTCTTTATATATCACGCTCATACGGGCCGGCCTTGAACAATTAATCTCCACAGATGGGGCAAGAAAGCTCTCGTTCAGGTAAACACGGGTATCAGATAGAGAGAGGAGAAATCCAGCTAAAGAAAGGATGAGGATATGCATCGTTTACTTTAGCAGTGGCTTTTATTTTGATTTTCATTCTGTATTTTCCTGTATCCTTCAGTTTATCTCTCGCTCTACTCAATTAAATGATTCTCTGATATCGCCATCCATCACGTGATCAGCTTTCAACTACAGCTTTTCTACAGGTGTTTTGCTGGTCTCTTTTTTTCATATCGAATACACGTTCATCTGCTATAGAATTAAAATGATTTACTTACATGAAAAAAAAAATCTATATATTTTATATAGAAACTTTTTTAGTCAGCATGAATTTTACATAGACATGTGTAATTTATGTTGATGTTTTATGTTGAGATTTTAATAATATATAACAAATAACATATACATTGATTTTTATTTAAATATAAAAATATAGTACATTTTATTTTCTATTCATTTTAATATATTGATCAAATTATTACTGAATATACACTACCATTCAAAAGTTTGGAATAATTAAGATTTGTCAATGTTTTTGAAAGAAGTATCATGTTCACCAAAGCTGCATTTAATTGATCAAAAATACAGTAAAAACAGTAATATTGTGAAATGTTATTACAATTTAAAATAACTGTTTTCTAATGTGAATATATTTTAAAATGTGATTTATTTAAGTGAATTTTCAGCATCATTACTCCAGTCTTCAGTGTCACATGATCCTTCAGAAATCACTCTAATATGATGATTTGATGCTCAATAAACATTTCTGATTATTATCAATGTTGAAAACAGTTAATATTTTTTGTGGAAACTGTGATGCATTTTTTTAAAGATTCTTTGATGAATAGAAAGTGCAAAAGAACAGCATTTAATTGAAACATATATATGTTTAATACATCATAAATGTCTTTCCTGTCACTTTCATTTGAGTTTTTTGTGGCCACTCTCTATAATCTATCAGGTCTCACAGAACCGTCCTTCTTTCCCAATAAAAACTCAGTGTTCCTCACTAAAGCTGCGGCGACAGGAAGTCCATCCACACACACTTCTCCAGTCACTAAAGCACACACACTTCTCCAGTCACTAAAGCACACACCAGTCACTAAAGCACACACACTTCTCCAGTCACTAAAGCACACACACTTCTCCAGTCACTAAAGCACACACACTTCTCCAGTCACTAAAGCACACACACTTCTCCAGTCACTAAAGCACACACACTTCTCCAGTCACTAAAGCACACACACTTCTCCAGGCTGCTGAGTAGGCAGTGCTGTCATAACGGCTGCCAATTAGAGCGTTAGAATGTTCAGTCATCAGAAAAAACATGTGTGTGTGTGTGTGCGTCTGTGTGTGTTAAATTAAAAGCACAGGCACATGTGTGGAGATGTATTTTGAGGTCTTTCTATTCAGGGAGAGACCTAGAAAGTGTCGGGTGTCTGTTAGATCGCATTACACACACTTTTGTACACGCAATGGTCTGTCTGCAGGTTCAATCCCAACTAAGAGTGACATGGAAAGTTAAGTCGACGTGTATCTAGTAAAGTGCATGTGCTCACCACTAACGGTCACCACTATGTACTGGGCGCTCTGGCCGTTTCCGGCCTGGGAGGCGGGGCTTTGTATCTCTCCTGTGACGTACTGCGGTCCCTGAGGGGGCGTGGCCAAGACTGCTTTCTTTTGAGTGACCGAGGAGGGCGTGGCCTGTGCTCTTATGATGGACCCCGTCTGTGATGAAGCTGACCCCGGCGAGCTCTGCATGTCGGACAGGAACTGAGACGTGCCAGTGGTGGAAGTGGCTTTCTGCTGGGTCGATGGGGCTGTCGTGATGTTGCCGCCTTGCGACTGGGAGGGTTGAAGATCCTCGGCAGTGTAGCCTGAAGTTGCCATGACGACAACAGCCGAAAATCCCTCTGCAAATAGAAATGAAAAACAGTTTAAGCCATGCAGGAAGATCTTCTTGCTTTAATTATAGACAGTATTGCCCTGAAAGATACTTCACAATTACATTTGTTTCCTTATGGAAGGTTGTTTGTTTTTTCATGCAGTGGTACATTAAATAATTCATAAGTCGACAGTATTTTCTGCTTAAAACTGCAGTGAAACAAAGACAGTCCCAAAAACACGGCTGGTGTTTCTGACGTCACAAACTACCTTGTAACCAATCAGATCAACGTGTGATCGTCAACGAGTGGATCTCTGAGTGAGTGAGTGAGTGGAGGCGGGGCTCATTAGCATATTCATAGAACCAGGTATATTTAATGAGGCAAGGGTGTAGACTAGAGTTACATTCAAGCTATTTTAAGGCATGAAGACATTACTTTCAAGAAAAATTTTTTTAGATATGTAATTTTGGATGAGTTTTAATGGAAAAAATTATTGACTACAGAGGGACTTTAATGTACTGTGATTAATCAACAAAGGTTAAGCATTGTGATATTTATTTACACACACACACATACCTTAATAATGCCTTATAATAAGGACACAAATTTCCATTACATTATTTTCTTAAGCAAATTCACTGGCATTTTTCTTAACTAAATAGTTATCTGAATACAGAACATAATATGCATTTGGAATATTTTATTTATTATTATCAACAACAACAATTTAGCTAAAAAGTGTTAAGCATTTTGTCTCACTCAAATTCCAGTAGTAGTTTTTTTCTGTTAGATTGCGTTACACACACTTTCGTACATGTAGGCCTTTTTTTTTTTAGACTAAAACTAAACGCATTCGCTTTCCCTGTCAGACGCACATAAATCCTTTGTGGTTTTGAGCTGGCTAAACTTGTTTAACAGTACTCTCATTTTCCCTTAAATTAGAGGCAACAGGCGGCCATTGCGTGCCCCGTCTTGTGATATGAAGCTCCTGTCGGAATTAGTCAGGAAGCCACTGTGTTAAACAGACTGAAAAGAACCACTCACATTATTAAAATCATGCCATAAAAATAAAACCAAGAGGACATGAAATCACAACACTTATATACATACATATCTCCGAGAATTTAACTTAACAAGCATCATATATTCTTGGCTTATTTTCAAATATTCTGACAAATTTGCATGCAAAATGTCACAGAGCTAACTAACTAACTTAACGCATTAACTAACTTAATAACTAGCCTAATGATTTTTACCACTGAAATGAATCATCACTGAACTTAAGCTGGACAATGACACAATTTTCAGCTGCTGTACAGCCAAAACAAACTTTGATGCATTATTTTCCTGTTATCACTCTAAAGCTGCTTTGAAACAATCTGTTTTGTAAAAAGCGCTATATAAATAAAGGTGACTTGAAATGAGCGTCAACTTTTGATGAATCTTGTGTTATAACTAGACAGACCATAAATCTGACTAAACATTATGTGGCATATTATATTATTTTTTTCTTACTATGGTCCATGTAATGTACATATGGTCAATGTTGTTATGTACTAAAGAACAACAGTAATACATACATTTGTGATTTTCATGCTTAGTTTTGCCTTAATATAGTGCCCGTGTTAAGAAGATTATATTGTATTACATAATATATATATATATATATATATATATATATATATGGTTTATTATTTATGACTTTTTTGTTCATTGCTCCCAGAGAACAAAGTATGTAACTAGATAGACATCTGTCAATCACGCCCTTTTAACTTCCCAGCCCCCGCCCCCTGCGCAGGACACGCCCCCTCCACTCCCTCCGCACTGGAGCTGATCTGGCACACATATGGCTGTTCGACGACTCCCTCTACAAAGTTTTCAACCCTCTGAAAATACAATTCACGAGTGTTTGATCCAGCGAACGCCTACATTTCATCGTCATTTGCGTTAAATAAACGGAGCGCCGATAAAAGATTACAGTCGAATGTAGATTCACTGTCAAAAGTCGCTCTTTGACATTTGATCCTAAACGTAAACTGCTCGCCCGTTTCAGTCATCAAGTCAGTTAGTTAAACACACTTCCGACGTCACGGTCACCAACCATAAACAAACAACAACAAGTAAAAGTCACACACTCTCACGTTACAACACCCGCCATTTTGTAGCGCTCGAGCAGATTTGACATCGTCATAACAACCGCCAGCGCGTGCGAGAGGCGCGGGGTCGAGTTGAGGAGCGATAACTGAGGAAATCGCGTCAGGCACACTTCAGCACTCGCAACACAAAACAAGAGGAGGTTGCTTAAAATAAAGTTGTTGCGTTCACCTTTAGCTTCTTGCTGGACGATCTTAGTTTGGCGCGGAGTTTTATTTTCTTAATGCCTCAAATTGTTGTTGTTGATTCTCGTTGCTGGGTTCTTGTCGCCACGACTACCGTGACTATGGCGCCTCGTCCTCACCGGGGCAACTGTTGCTACCCACCCGTCTAAGCACCGCCCTCCTGCTGAGCAGCGATTGGCTGCGTGTCGCCTAGGAAAACCGTCTTCTCTCTTCATTATTGGATAAGGCGAGTGCCTATAACAAACTTACATTGTCATTCGCTGACAGTTGCTGTCAGTCGAGTTGCTCTATTACGCAAGAAGTACACGCCCCCTTTGCGTTCATTCATTGGCCCGCATTTCTGTCAGTTAAACATCATGGTCAACTGTTACCAGAGAATGTCTAATAGAATGTATTATTATTATATTATTAACGTATACCATTTGCAAAGTAAATATAATCCAAAATACTTTAAAGCTAGACATACAGAAACATGTCCAAAAAATAAACAAGATAGAAATTAAGACTTGTGTCCGAATATTGTACCCTGGCCTGAATAAACAAATTATTCTCAGTTTATGCATAAAAGTCTCCAAATGTTTCATTTTATTTCTAATTTCATATTATTTTAATTATAGCTATGCATGCCATGTGAGTCCATTAGCATATTAATCATATACTATAAATGATCACTGAGGTCAGATAGGCAACCAATTAGCCCATTTGCTGGAGGCTCATCCATGTGCTGTTATCTCTGTGAATGCCGGTGTCTGAATCATATTCTCCTGACTTTCTTATCTCATGACTGTATGATTAAGAAGAAACAGGCTTTTGCTGATATGCTCATAAGCTGGTTTCTGATTCTAAATAACCACTCGCACATAACCATCACTTTCTCTCATCCATATCCTCTTCTTATCTGTCTGAAATGTCACCAGGGCTTTTTGTGTCAGGAGAGGTCAGATAACCCAGCCTGCACCCCATACGGTTTCTATTCTTTAATTCTTTATTGTATATTGAGGATATTACTTGTAAATTCCATGGAAATCATCAGTGCACAATTCATGGGTTTCAATTTTCTGCTTATGAGGAAAATGTATGGTCAAAGTGTACCATATTTAATGTTTTATTAACTTTGTAAGTTAGTTTTCTTTGTAATTTATGGTCAACTTTTATTTAATCAAAGTATGCAGCATGAAATGGAAGCTGAAATAGTCTTTTCTTCCCTATTGTGATGTATAGTGTTACAGCTTCTCGAACAAGAAAAAATGTAGGGCGGGGCATTATTTTGTAACGTCTGATTTGCAAAGAAGATGATCCAGATTCAAATATCTTTTAAATTTATTCAACAGAATCCACTCAGGTACATACAATAGAGAGAGTCCACTAAACAGAGTGCATTACACCAACAATACCAGACAAATTAATGAACCAAACTGAAAGACTAAGGCCCAGTTTACACGTATGGTTATTTGGAAAAACTGAGATATTTCCCTTCGTTTGTGCCCTTCGTTTACACACGCAAACGGAGAATTCGCATCTGAAACCGATTCTTTCTAAAAACTCCGGCCAGAGTGGAGATTTTGGAAAACTTCGTTTGCACGTAAACTGAGAAAACAGAGTTTTAGGTAGCCGACATCACAGTATGCGAAAGAACTTGCACCTGCGTAAAAAGTGCGACCTTTAAAAAGTGCCTCTTGTTACACTATCACCTACAGGTTTGGCATGCGCTTGACGGCATATATACACGGGTTTGTGTAAACGAAACACTTTTCTGAAAACTGACAGGTGTGCACAATGTTATTTTTGAAAACGGAGAGGGTGAAATGTCCGTTTATGAAAATAACCATGGTGACAAACAAGTGGCGGGAAAATGAGAACAAAGGAAACAATAAGCAAACGCTTACACGACACCATTTTCAACTAAAAACGGAAGACTTTTTTATGCATTTTGGCCGTTCATTTACATGACAACATCGGTTTGGGGGCCTGAAAACGCAAACTTTTGAAAACGGGTTTCAAAGTTCAAGTTCAAGGAGAGATGGAGCGTAGTGGACGGCTCGTGCCGTGGCACAAGGATGGAGACAGCCGACTAAGGTGGAGCCGGCCCAACAATGAGCCGGAGGAACGAGGAAGCCTGGTGGAGCCGTAAGGCCGGCGGTCACAGGTGGAGCCGAGGGAGGGAGGAGCCAAGGAGTCAGGGCGACGGGCCGAGGCGGAGTGACAGGATCAGCCGTTGGAGACGGAGCAAGGGGATACACTCGCTCAGGTGGAGCTGGATAACGGCAGGATCATGTTCGGACAGTCGTCCAATTGTAAAGGACTATTATAAATCGCACAGTGCGTTCCCGGCTTAAGACAAACTGTACTGAATGTGAATGATTTTGTCCATGGGGAATTGATTGGATGGTTGGACGGTTGTGGTTTGCTATTGGTCGATCTCATGTGAGTGACAGGTTGTTCCATCCTCACGAGTAAAGATTACGAGGTACATTAACTAAAAAAAATAATGATGTGCACCAATAGCCTAAATAATTTAGGCTACTGCAATATTAAATGGTCCATTTAGATTTTTATTCATTCATTTAAATTGGAAATACAATGAGGACATGATTATTAGGTAGGCTATTTAACATTAATGCTGCAATAAAAAAAGATTTTTTCTTTATTTGGGATCATTAATAGACATTTACACGTATCTGTCTGAAAGTACGTCACTTGAGCAAGTGTGTGCGATCAAGTTCGTAATTCATTGGCCATTTTGTGCGATTAGACGGTGTGTATGGCGTTAAGAAGGTCAGGAGTGATGAGATCAGGTCGCTTCTTTCGACATCTCCTCCATAGAGGTGCGCTGGGCCAGGGTTTTGTTTTCCTAAATGTCTCTGCCCTGCTATCACAGTCTGACACGCAAACAACGCGGGCTCCATTAACTCCTATAAAAGACACACCAGGCTGAGGCGACGTTAGACCCTCTTTCAAACCAAGAAGAACAAAATTTTCAGCTCCTCAAACTTCCTCTCTCCTCCTCTTCCTCATGTGTAGAGCTGCAGTTCTCACACTCGGCCTGTTGGTGGCGCTCAGGCCACAGACGGAGTGAAGCTGTGCGGCAGAGAGTTCATCCGGGCGATCATCTTCACCTGTGGACTCGTGGAGGCTCGCGGTAGAGGAGGTCTCTGTCGTCTCAGGTGAGATGTATGAAGAAATCTTATTATGTAGCCTACTTGTTCATTCCAATACAATTCACACAGTTAAAGGGACCCACATTTTGTTTCATAGATGATGCAAGTTATACCTTCTTAATGTAAGCGTACACACACACAAACACACACACACACACACACGGCATTTGATTTGATCCCACAATGTAGGGTTTACCAAGAACACACACACACACAGAGTTGGAGGACAAACTGAATCACATGAAATCCACAAATTAAATTTAACTAAACATTAAATATGATAATGAAATGTGACTACAGCAATAAACACATACATCATTTTTAACATTAATAATTATCATTGATAACAATATTTAAATTAATTGATTATTTATTATATTATTAACACAATATTAGCATTTTTATTATTAATGTATGTTCATACATATGTATGTATTGTGTGTGTGTGTGTGTGTGTGTGTGTGTGTGTGTATATATATATATATATATATACACACACAATTATTATAAATAAAAACATATATATTTACACAGGAGTAGTGTTCTGAAATGAGGAGGCAACGTTTTTATTTTTTTTATTTTTTAATAGGCCTAAATCAAATGTAAATTCATGTCCCAGTTACACTTCATGTTGTCACATTTCCCTGGTTAAATAAACATTACATAAAAAAGAAACCAAATACATTTTTGCACTTTTACATTTATTTACATTATTAAAGTCCTATTTATTAAAACCAAGTATAAATGTCATCAAGTTTGTGTTTTTAAGCCTTTTTACATTTATTCCAACATAATAACTAAAGGCAGTAATAATATAAACAATACATTTTATTTGTGAACTGATGTTCAGCTATTTAATAGTATTGAATCATCAGTCATCAAGCACTTTAAAAACCCTAAGTCTGATCCCCTAAAGTAAAGTAACAGCAGGTCTCCTCAACAAGACACATGATTTGAGGAATGTTTGTACTGAACACACTGAAGTTCAGGTTTGCTCAAATAACGAACACTAGGCAGTAATAAAAGTAAGATATTTTCCTCCATTGTTCTCGGATCAGGTGACCTGTCCAGTGACCTGCTTCCCATCCTCCTCCCTGGACTGTCCCACAGACTCCGTCCCGACGCAGAGGCCCTGGCCTGGGCCGGACAGGGTCAGGAGAGCCCAGTGGTCAGCCGTCCCGCACGCTCGCTCATCTCAGAGGAAGTGCTGGAGGCCGTGCGCACCTCAGACCGGAAGGGCCGGGGCGGTGTGGTCGGGCTGTCCAACGCCTGCTCAGCTTGTTATGTTAAAGGATTAGTTCACTTTTAAAAAAACTTTTGCTGATAATTTACTCACCCCCATGTCATCCAAGAGTTCCATGTCTTTCTTTCTTCAGTCGAAAAGAAATTAAGGTTTTTGATGAAAACATTCCAGGATTTTTCTCCATATAATGGACTTCATTGGATCCAAACGGTTCAAGGTCCAAATGACAGTTTCAGTGCAGCGTCAAAGGGCTTTAAACGACACCAGACGATGAATAAGGGTCTTATCTAGCGAAACCATCGTCATTTCAAAAAATAAAATAAGAAAAGTTTAAGTTTTATAAGCACAAATGCTCGCCTTGCTCTGTTCTGTGATGCGCGTTCGCGTCGTCACATAATTCGCGACTCCCGTGAAAAGGTCACGCGTAGGCGGAAGTATCGAGTCAGTGTTTACAAATGTGAGGAAGGAGGACCATATACACATATTCAAATGTCTTTGTGTCAGTTTATCGTTTAAATGCCCATTTTGTGTGCGTATCCTGGGTGTTTTAATACTAAAAAGGCTAATAGAAAATTTTCGTCAGGACAGAAGCGTGACCTTTTCAACATAATTGTGTTCTTTTTTAGAAAATAGAAACTTTTTTTTTTTAAATTAACATAACAGCTTTAAAATTTGCGTTTTTTTATATGGGTGTGTGTAAATTATGTTGTAGAAGCAAATTATTGTCAACTTCTGTTAACCACAGTCCTTATTTTACACACACACACACACACACACACACACACACACACACACACACACACACACACACACACACACATATTTAAAGAACTGCATGATCCTATTCCTCCACCCCTTCCTCGTCTTCTACTCCCATCCCGGCCGTCCCATATGTGAACACTCAAGAGGTTGTTCAAGATTGTTCCTGTGAAAATATTTGTGTCATATGTGTAATAGCAGAAGTGAAAGTGAAGAGCCTGTTTGTTACCGTGTTCAAAACCATCTCTTCATCTCTGTCTTTGTATGTTCTTGTGTGGTCATTGATTTAATCACAGCGAACTGGAATAAAGTTTTGATTGCGATAGTTCATTGTAATTTGGTTTATAGGATCATTCAATATAGTTTATAGAGTGCACACTTCAATTATATGCAGTACAATAAAAAAACATAGCTAAGCCTAAAGCATTTTTTATTTATTTTTAATTATATATCCCTTTATTTTCCCAGGAAGGTCCCATTGAGATTAAAATAAATCTCTTTTTCCATAATAGCATGTATGTAGTAAATTCTGTCCATTATGCAAATTAAGCTGTATAACATACAGTTAACCTGCTACAATTGACAAAATGTGTATTATAGCCTAAAACAGAACACACTGCACTGGACACTGTATCCCACAATGCATCTCTCGTCTTTTTTGGGGGAGTCATTCCTGGTATTTGGTGCCTTTTGTCCATCATAAAAAGTAGCAAATTAAACTCAAGTTTTTCTTTTATAGTCATGATAGAGTGATGCAAAACATTTGAAAAAAATATTCTGTTCAAGCTCGGGTAAATAAATTTAAAATAAATGGAGTGAAACAAAATAAATGAAATGGAGGATCAAAAATGTCCACCCTGTTAGGGACAGATACTTTTTAAAAGTACTACATTATTGATACTCTAGTAAATTTTCATTGTCACAAAATTATTCGTTTTTTTGTGCTGATTTTATGAAATTATTGTAAAAAATAAAATAAAAAGCTTAACAGCGTGGACAAAATAATAACAGTGGGGAAAAGTTGACTTCCATAGTATTTTCCTACTCAATGGGGTTTTATCAAATGTTTGGTTACCAACATTATTCAAAATATCGTCTTTTGTGTTCAACAGAAGAAAGAAACTCATACAGATAAAGGATGAAATTTTAATTTTTGGGTGAACTATCCCTTTAATGAGGCCACTTTGTAATAGTAGGTACGTAGTATTGTAGTATGCAGTAAGCAATTCACTGTTATCCCATTCTGAGCATAGATATAGTTTTGGACGCTATCATGATGATAATACCATGGTTTTCTCTCATTCTTTGAGTACGATACCATGTAAATACACATGCATATAGTAATAATCACACATTATTATGGTAAATCACACAGTACCATAGAATAACCGTGTGATACTTCTAATGGAGGCCAATGAACCTAAATGACCCATTACTTCACCTTTGTCTCCATCTACAGGTCACAGCATGAATAACAGTTCTCTAAAATGAATTTAAATCCACCACAAAGCTTCATTAACAAAACATAGATCACAATTAATGTGTTAGTCACGACATATTTTTCTCGTATAAAGAAGGGTCAGTATTTAGTAGTAGTACCGCTTCTTGTAGTTTTATGTTAATGAGATATTACGTCAGCGTAACGGTACGGAAGCCGCGCAGATCCAGACTGGGCGATTAACGCGTCCGCCATGCATCAGGCGCCGCCGGTGAAAGAAGAATAATAGCAAGCACACCGATTAAATCCCGCAGAAATCCCGTAGAAACCCGCGGTGAGCCATCCGTGACCGCGACCCGACGTCCATCAGCGCTCGTGCCGCGGCAGAGAGATATAAACGCAGATAGACGGACAGAGAGAGCCACTGACTGAAGGTGAGAGCGTTTGGCGGGTTAGCACAGCGGCTAACGGCTTCATCAGCGTCTGTGTGTGTTTATTCATCATCTTTACACACGCTCAACACGCACATCTAACCGATTAAATGCGTTTTATTTCATGTGTGATCGGTTAACGCCTCTGCTGTAAGCTGGGGAATTGGGTTAAACCGGGCCGCGTAAACACACACACACGGCCTACACTCATACACACAGAGATTATACACTTATACAAATACACAACACACAATAATACATACACAAATACCACACATACACACTCACGTAGACACAAACAAACATAAACATGTACACACACGCTACACTTGGATCATACACACACTCATATACTCAATATATTTAAATACTGAGTGTACTTATATATATACACTCAGTATTTTAAAAAAATTAAATAATATATATATATATATATATATATATATATATATATGTTTGTGTGTAGATATGTAGAGATAGAAAAAGTCAAAATATAGCTTATATCCCCTTAAATAAATAGATGCACACTTATACAAACAACATGCGTAGATGCACTAACTAACTAACTTTGGCTTAGTTCAGCCCAAAATGAAAATTCTGTCATTATTTACTCATTTACTCATATCCTCATGTCGTTTCAAACCCGTAACACCTTCGTTCATCTTCGGAACACAAATGAAGATCTTTTTAATGAAATCTGAGAGCTTTCTGTCCCTCCATTAACAGGCTACGCAACTACCAGTTTCAAGCCCCAGAAAGGTAGTAAAGACATCATTAAAGTAATTCCTGTGACTCCAGCGGTTTAACCTCAATTCTATGAAGCGGTGCGAGTGCCTTGTTCAATTATAATTTACCACTTTTTTTTTATCTTTTACGTGCATTCACGAGAGCACCGCAACACATTGCTTGTTGTTGACGCTAGAGTAAATGTTTCTTGAACGTAAGTTGGAGATTAATAAATTGTAAATAAAGTGGTAAATTCTTTTGTCTTTTTTTTTCGCTTCACAAATTGAGGTTAAACCGCTGGAGTCACACGAATGACTTTAATGATGTCTTTACTACCTTTCTGGGGCTTGTAACTGGTAGTTGCGTAGCCTGTTAATGGTGGGACAGAAAGCTCTCAAATTTCATAAAAAATATCTTCATTTGTGTTCTGAAGATGAACGAAAGTCTTACGGGTGAAACCGACATGAGGATGAGTAAATAATGACAGAATTTTCATTCTCATTTCAGTCAATCCTTAAGTGCACAATGGGTCCAAAAGTCCACTTTGATAACTGTAAAACAAAGCAGCAACAACATCATGAAATTTGAATATTCTGCACCATTTCTATGTGACTAATCAAATGAGTGGCTTTGATCATGTGACTCTTTGTACAAAGGGTCTGATGATCATTGAAGCCCAAGATGCTGGAGAACACGATCAGGTTTTGTTCATGAATCTCCTGCGCTGCTGCAGACATTAGCAAATGAATCTTTTCACATGCAGTGTAATGCAGGGAACCCGGTTCCTTCGAGATCTCCCTATGGGGGTTTTCAATATGTGTAAAATCAATGAAGCCTGTGGTTAACGTAACATGACGATACTTTGACGTTTTGTTCTACAATGTAAATTACACGCATAGTGAAAACGCAAATTTTGAAGCTTTTCAATAAGTAACTAGATAAGACCGCTTGGGTTGTGAGTGTTTAATTTCCACTGTAGAAGACGTCAAAGTATCTTCAAGTTATGTTTACCACAGGCTTTATTTCCATAGGAAAATCTCGAAGGATTTATTATTCCGGGTTTTGACGTCATCCCTGCACCCTCTGTATAGTACGCAATGAAACGTGATATTAAAGGAGATAAATGCAAAAACCCATGCATTTTCATGAGTGCTTGCAGACTTTCGGATGCACTGAAGACTCATTCACACACGGCCCACTCGCACATCCGCAGCCTCCACACACATTCACACTCTCGTCTGCCTCGATCCCAATTAAACCGGATCAGATGGTAAAGCTGATGTGTGAACCTCGTCCAGGTGCTCGTGGTGGACTCAACAATTACAAAATGTTTTAATTCGGGTATGAGTGCATGTGTCTGTGGGCGATAGCTTTGTGTGTTGTTCGTGAAAGCAGTGATGGAGTTTGTGTGTATTGGTGTTGGTCACTCATCTGCCTGTGTTTTCTGTTGTGTGTGTGTGTGTGTGTGTGTGTGTGTAGCACAGGATGGAGTGGCAGCCGGATGAACAGGGTTTACAGCAGGTGCTCCAGCTGTTGAAGGACTCTCAGTCTCCAGATACGGCCACACAGAGAGCCGTTCAAGAGGTCTGTACACATCACTTCTGATCAATATCAGTATGGTCAGTTATGTGTCTGTGAAGCCTATTTGTTCTGGTTATCGCTAAATGAATGAATGAATGGCGGGATTGTTTTCAACACTGGGCTCTTGAGAATCAAATGTTAAGTATCTGTGTGGTTATGTTTTGGTTTTCGTTAAGGATGTGTACGGTAGTCGTGTAATCATATTGGAAAAATAAATCCCAATATTTGTCATCTTTTTAGCGAGTTTGGGATCGTAGGAATTAGAGTTTTGAAAGAAATGAATACTTCAATTTAGCAAGTATGCAGTAACTTCAAAAGTGACAGTAGAGACATTGTTAATGTTACAAAAGATTCCTATTTAAAATAAATGCTGTTCTTTTGAGCCTTATATTCCTATAAAAAATCCTGAAAAAAGTATCAGCAAATCATATTAGAGTGATTTCTGTAGGATTATGTGACACTGAAGACTGGAGTAATGATGCTGAAAATACAGCTTTGATCACAGGAATAAATTACATTTTAACTTATATTCACATAGAAAACAGCTGTTTTAAATTGTAATAACATTTAACAATGTTAATGTTTTCACTGTATTTCTGATCAAATAAATGCAGCTTTGGTGAGCAGAAAAGACTTCTTTCAAAAACATTTTTAAAAAACATACCCACCTCCAACCTTTGAGCAGTAATGTGTATCTTTGTCTGTAAATTCTCTAAAAAATATATATATTTTTATCCTTTTTTAAAGCACCATTTCAACCTAACACCCATCAGTGGCCATGCAGATTCACAATGGTCAACAAAAAAGAATATTTAATTTAATAGAAGAATATTTTGATAAAAACGTCTGCAAAATGAATACAATTTAAAATTTCTTTCATAGGCACCAATATAGCAATTCATACTATTAAACAGTGCTATACACCTACAGGGTTTTTCCTACAAAATCTGAAAACAATGGAGAGATTTTAAATGATGATGATTCATATGATTTGTTGAATCTGACCGTAAATTAGTCATTTGTGGAAATGAATTGAACTTCTTCACTCTAATGACATTTTTCTTTTAAGGATTAAATCAGAAAAACATACTAGTCTACAGCCATGTTTTTTAGGGAACATAATAATAGTCCAATAAAAAGTGCATTAAATATACATGATTTTATATTTACTTCAAAATATGTGCAAATAATAAGATCTAAAATCTAGTGTTAAATGTTTTAGATGTAAATGTCACCGGTCTGATATCAGATCTGTTGGTTGTCTGTGGACTTCATCATCATATCTTTTGTAACTCTTCCATCAGAAACTGGAGCAGCTGAATCAGTATCCCGACTTCAACAACTATCTCATCTTCGTCCTCACCAGCCTCAAATCCGAAGGTGTGTATTATCCCATCATGCATCATCTTATCTCGTTTATACCACGGGCTGTTTAAATACTCGATTCTGATTGGCTGGAAGGTGTGCAGTAAAACCGTTTAATGCACAGGTAGTTCCAGTCAGTTTGATTACAGTTCGAAATTAATCCTCTACTATTGGTAACCATAGTAACACAGTTACACTTGCAAACAGAGTGAGAGACACAAATGAAAACGTTTATTTAGTTTAACATCAATTAGTATAATGATGAGTAAAACAATCCCCTATCGAAATTTCCAACTGTTGATTTTTTTTGTTTGTTTTCATTTAATTTAATGCATTTCAATAAATGTAATGTCTTTATATAGTAATCATGGTTAGAGACGCCGGTTTTATTTCACACTCTACATAATTAATTTAAATAAATGACATGATTAGTTCAAATAAAGATTGCCTTGTCACTGTCAGTGTTGCCTGTCATTCATAAATAATTTTAATAAATCCATTAAAGAATCATTAGCAAATGCTTAAGCAACGAGGGACTGTAGACTTTAAAGAAGAGATGCACACAGGTAACCCATCTCTCTCTCTGTTCTCTGTCTCTCTCTTTTAATAATGAATTTAAATAAATGTGATAATTCATTCAAATAAAAGCAAACCCGATGGCTCTACTTTATTTTAAAGCAGACGGAGTGCTAGAACTAACGAGCCGTATCTTAAGAAAATAACCGTCATTTTTACACGTCTGTTAAAAAATTACACTGTAAACATCAGTTACAGCTTTAACTTCTTTTTTACTTGGCAAATAACCAAGGTATAAGCGGGATAATCCACGGCTAGCCATGCATTAAATTATTTTAATGCACCTCCGCTTCGCGTCGGGTGGTTCTTCGCCTCTACGTCGTGCATTAAAATCCTTTAATGCATGGCTAGCCGTGGATTATCCCTTACTTCACACACACACTCTCCGGTCACACAAGGAACGTGTCTCTGTGTCTCTGCAGACGAGCCCACCCGTTCTCTGAGCGGTCTGATTCTCAAGAACAACGTGAAGGCTCACTACCAGAACTTCCCTCCGGCTGTGGCCGACTTCATCAAGAGAGAGTGTCTCAACAACATCGGAGACCCGTCCCCGCTCATCCGCGCCACCATCGGTCAGTCTGGATTAAACCCGTTAGAGTTGTCTGGCTGAGTTCATTTCATTTGATCACTTGTAATTAGTGTGTTTTTTTTTTTTTTTTTAGAGAAGGATGTATTATTGTAAATTGAGTAGATATGGGCTAAACAGCTTTTTTAACCTTTGCGTTATAGTTGAATTTGTGTGTGTGTGTCCGCAGGTATTCTCATCACTACTATCGCCTCCAAAGGGGAGCTGCAGACATGGCCAGAACTACTGCCTCAACTCTGCAACCTTCTCAACTCAGAGGATTACAACACCTGCGAGGTCTCACACAGTCACACACACACACACGGTCTCACACACAGTCACACACACACACACACACACACACAGTCACACACACACACAGGTTTGTTTTTGTGATTTATGAGGACATTCCATAGGCGTAATGGTTTTTATACTGTACAAACAATATATATTATATCCCCTTACACTGCCCCTGTCCCTAAACCTACCCATCACAGGAGACATTCTGCATTTTTAATTAAAAAAAAACATTGTTTTTTATGTTTTTTAAGCTATTTGAAATATGAGGACTCATGCAATGTCCTCATAAGTCACGTGTAAGTTGTAATACCAGTGTAATACGCATGTCATTATACACATTTGTGTCCTCATATATCACAAAAACAAACACAGTCTCTCACACACACACACACACAGTCACACACACACAGTCACACACTGTCACACACAGTCTCACACACACACAGTCTCACTCACACAGTCTCTCACACACAGTCACAAGTCACAGTCTCTCACAGTCTCACACAGTCACAGTCTCACACAGTCTCACACAGTCACAGTCTCACACAGTCACAGTCTCACACAGTCACAGTCTCACACAGTCACAGTCTCACACAGTCACAGTCTCACACAGTCACAGTCTCACACAGTCACAGTCTCACACAGTCACAGTCTCACACAGTCACAGTCTCACACAGTCACAGTCTCACACAGTCACAGTCTCACACAGTCACAGTCTCACACAGTCACAGTCTCACACAGTCACAGTCTCACAGTCTCACACAGTCACAGTCTCACAGTCTCACACAGTCACAGTCTCACAGTCTCACACAGTCACAGTCTCACACAGTCACAGTCTCACACAGTCACAGTCTCACACAGTCACAGTCTCACACAGTCACAGTCTCACACAGTCACAGTCTCACACAGTCTCACACACACACACAGTCTCACACACACACACACACAGACAGACACACACTTGATTTTGTCCATGGGGAATTGATAGGATGGTTGTGGTTTGCTATTGGTGGATCTCATGTGAGTGACAGGTTGTCCCGCCCTCACGCCAGTAAACACATCATCATCAGAGGAGAGAAGAGATGAGCTGCAAGAGGGAGGGGAAGTTAATTTGATGAAAGATTATGGGGCACATGAATTTAAAAAAATGATAGGCATGGATACATTTTGTGTGTGTGTACAGGGTTCTTTCGGTGCGCTGCAGAAGATCTGTGAGGACTCGTCTGAACTGCTGGACAGTGATGCTCTGAATCGACCCCTCAACATCATGATCCCCAAATTCCTGCAGTTCTTCAAACACTGCAGCCCCAAGATCAGGTAAACCACCGCCAGCACACATCTTAGAATTAAATACGGTCTGTTTTATGAGTAACCTCATTAATTCACATTCTGTCTTTAGGTCTCATGCCATAGCGTGCGTGAATCAGTTCATTATCGGCAGGGCTCAGGCTCTCATGGACAACATCGACACATTCATAGAGGTGAGTTGGTCCACCAAGAATTATTTCAAACAGTAAGTTTAATCTTGCCTTTGAAGCGGAAAGACTTTTAACGACAGATTCTCACTATCCTTACAAATGAACACAACACAGTTTGGGTTTTCAGCTCATTTGCAGTCAGACATAATATTCTGTTCAGTGAGTCATCTGACTGATTGATTCAGTCTGATTTGATAAAAAGAACCACATGATTCACAATTTGTGAATTACATGGCACATTGATTATTTTTGTTCATTGACTATAATACTCGTAGACTTTATCAAATCAAGGTTGTAGTAGTTTCTAGAAACCATGCTTTTTAGAAGCCTAGAACGTACTAAACACAAGTACAATTGGGTTCACAGTGCACTATGAATCTGTAGCTATTTCTGTGATGAAGGCTGAGCTCATCTGTGTTTTCAGTCTCTGTTTGCGTTGGCGGGTGATGAAGACTGCGAGGTGAGGAAGAACGTGTGCAGAGCTCTGGTCATGCTGTTGGAGGTCCGGATCGACCGCCTGATACCACACATGCACAGCATCATACAGGTGAAACATGCAAACATCTGATGCCACACCAGCTGTTTTACATTGGAAAGGTGGGAGGTTTGAGTCTCATCCGTGTTTCTCTGCAGTACATGCTTCAGCGCACGCAGGACGCGGACGAGAACGTGGCGCTGGAGGCGTGCGAGTTCTGGCTGACTCTAGCGGAGCAGCCCATCTGTAAAGAGGCTCTTTCAGGACACCTGGTCCAGTGAGTACTGCAGGCCATCATCATCACACACACATCTGAGCCGAAACTGAACATGCGTGCCGCACAAGTGCTAAAAAGTGAAGCCAAAGCGTCTCGGTGGTTGGTCCCAGTATAGCTCATAAACCCCACCCTCCCCATGGGGTCTAAATCAAATCACACTTCAACTGTTTTTTTTAATTATGTTTTCTGTCATTTTAGGTATTTTTATCACGCTGATTTAAGTTTAAGTGTTAGTTTAAAAAAAAAATAAGTTTGATCTTAGTTCATTATTTGATGCTATAAAAACGGGAATGTGACGTCATGATTGACAGCTTTTCTAAACGAAGTAGTCACCAAGGCACTTACAGACTTTTTGTTTTTTTGGGAGGAGATTGGAGCTTCAACTTTAATTTCTACATGTCCATAACTGTTTATTTCACACAGTAAACTTTGTACTAACCATTTCTGAGGGAGTGAGGGCGAGACCGTGATATCACGGGTCCACTTCACGTTCACTACTGCGCAGACTCTGGTCCCGCGGTCACTACTGGGCAGACTCTGGTCCCCCGGTCACTACTGCGCAGACTCTGGTCCCCCGGTCACTACTGGGCAGACTCTGGTCCTGCGGTCACTTCTGCGCAGACTCTGGTCCCGCGGTCACTACTGGGCAGACTCTGGTCCTGCGGTCACTTCTGCGCAGACTCTGGTCCTGCGGTCACTACTGGGCAGACTCTGGTCCCCCGGTCACTACTGCGCAGACTCTGGTCCCCCGGTCACTACTGCGCAGACTCTGGTCCCGCGGTCACTACTGCGCAGACTCTGGTCCCCCGGTCACTACTGCGCAGACTCTGGTCCCGCGGTCACTACTGCGCAGACTCTGGTCCCACGGTCACTACTGCGCAGACTCTGGTCCCACGGTCACTACTGCGCAGACTCTGGTCCCCCGGTCACTACTGCGCAGACTCTGGTCCCACGGTCACTACTGCAGAGACTCTGGTCCCCCGGTCACTACTGGGCAGACTCTGGTCCCGCGGTCACTACTGCGCAGACTCTGGTCCCACGGTCACTACTGCAGAGACTCTGGTCCCCCGGTCACTACTGGGCAGACTCTGGTCCCACGGTCACTACTGCGCAGACTCTGGTCCCGCGGTCACTACTGGGCAGACTCTGGTCCCGCGGTCACTACTGCGCAGACTCTGGTCCCGCGGTCACTACTGCGCAGACTCTGGTCCCCCGGTCACTACTGCGCAGACTCTGGTCCCCCGGTCACTACTGCGCAGACTCTGGTCCCGCGGTCACTACTGGGCAGACTCTGGTCCCGCGGTCACTACTGGGCAGACTCTGGTCCCGCGGTCACTACTGCGCAGACTCTGGTCCCGCGGTCACTACTGGGCAGACTCTGGTCCCCCGGTCACTACTGGGCAGACTCTGGTCCCCCGGTCACTACTGCGCAGACTCTGGTCCCCCGGTCACTACTGGGCAGACTCTGGTCCCCCGGTCACTACTGGGCAGACTCTGGTCCCGCGGTCACTACTGCGCAGACTCTGGTCCCGCGGTCACTACTGGGCAGACTCTGGTCCCACGGTCACTACTGCGCAGACTCTGGTCCCGCGGTCACTACTGCGCAGACTCTGGTCCCGCGGTCACTACTGCGCAGACTCTGGTCCCGCGGTCACTACTGGGCAGACTCTGGTCCCCCGGTCACTACTGGGCAGACTCTGGTCCCCCGGTCACTACTGCGCAGACTCTGGTCCCCCGGTCACTACTGGGCAGACTCTGGTCCCCCGGTCACTACTGCGCAGACTCTGGTCCCGCGGTCACTACTGCGCAGACTCTGGTCCCCCGGTCACTACTGCGCAGACTCTGGTCCCCCGGTCACTACTGGGCAGACTCTGGTCCCCCGGTCACTACTGGGCATACTCTGGTCCCGCGGTCACTACTGCGCAGACTCTGGTCCCGCAGTCACTACTGCGCAGACTCTGGTCCCGCGGTCACTACTGGGCAGACTCTGGTCCCACGGTCACTACTGCGCAGACTCTGGTCCCCCGGTCACTACTGGGCAGACTCTGGTCCCCCGGTCACTACTGCAGAGACTCTGGTCCCGCGGTCACTACTGCGCAGACTCTGGTCCCGCGGTCACTACTGCAGAGACTCTGGTCCCGCGGTCACTACTGCGCAGACTCTGGTCCCGCGGTCACTACTGCGCAGACTCTGGTCCCGCGGTCACTACTGCAGAGACTCTGGTCCCGCGGTCACTACTGCGCAGACTCTGGTCCCGCGGTCACTACTGCGCAGACTCTGGTCCCGCGGTCACTACTGCAGAGACTCTGGTCCCGCGGTCACTACTGCGCAGACTCTGGTCCCGCGGTCACTACTGCGCAGACTCTGGTCCCGCGGTCACTACTGCAGAGACTCTGGTCCCGCGGTCACTACTGCAGAGACTCTGGTCCCGCGGTCACTACTGCAGAGACTCTGGTCCCGCGGTCACTACTGCGCAGACTCTGGTCCCGCGGTCACTACTGCAGAGACTCTGGTCCCGCGGTCACTACTGCAGAGACTCTGGTCCCGCATTGTCAGTTCCATATTAGGACTTTGGCGGCTTCACTTTTCCCCAGTGGAAGAGTGTAGGGGCGTCGTCCATCTTTTTTACTGTCTATGGAACACACAGATGAAGCCTCTGGTCTCCGTTAGGTTCTGTTTGAGAAATCTGATCTGAACTCGTGTGAGGTGATCTAATGTTAATGTGTTTCCCCACAGACTCATCCCCATCCTGGTGAACGGAATGAAGTATTCTGAGATTGACATCATTTTACTGAAGGTGAGTCACCCATAATCTTTAGAGTCAAATCATGTTTATTGCATTAGGTAAGGTGCGGTCACATAATCAATTCTCATACAATTGCAGTATTTATTACAGGGCTTGACGTTAAGTCTTGTCATGTGCTTGTCCTTCGGACAAGTAAATGGTTCATTCACTTGTCTGACAAAAAATTATGCTTGTCCTGAAAAAATAGGATTTTTTTGTTGTTTAAATACAATTTATTCTGAAGCAATATTCTCATCAGTTTGATCAGCTTTGACATTTAAAACTGCATATTTTTTATATTTACCCTGTGGGTATATTTGTTTTACTTGGGCATTTTTAAAATCTTATTAAAATGTGTTATTAAAATCTTATTAATTTTAAATTGTTAAATTTGATCAGTAAATTAAATTAGAATAAGACACTATATGGCTGTTACTAAACAAATTAAATAATTTACACAGAAAAATTACAACTCCATTAAATAATGTTATGAGATTTTTTAAATATTTTTTTAAAATACAAAGAAATGGAGAATGATACTTTTAACGTGAAACTAAACCCTCCAGAAGGTGACCGTCTTACTGAATGATTCATTTTTTCAAATGATTTTTTCAAACAGCTGATTCATCCAAAAATGAGGCAGTTGTTAATGAATGAGGTCATTGAATCTGACTCAACCGATTCATTCAAAACGCTGAATTGTTCAGTTATGAAAAAACGTTTGAGAGTTGCTGTGAGATGCGTTATGGTTCTGCTGTGATAACTATTTTCGCTGCTGAAAAATAACAAAAACAGTCAATATTGCATCTAAAATTTTAAGTGACTTAATTTTTACTACTGCTTTTTTGAACTGTATAAAATCTCACATTTTCAATCGTGATGGTATTCAGGAAAACAGCACTTGTGATGTTGCTTAAAGGAGCTGTATGTAAGAAATTTATTTAAATTAATCATAAAATGGCCCTGATATGTCATTAGACATTAAGAAATCATGTTCATTTCAAATACTTATATCACTGACAACAGTAGTCCGGCCAGGATATTGTCATTTAAAAAGTGAAGTTGCAGCCCTCAACTGATGTTGATGTTGTCATGTTGTGTTTTGGTCTGATGCTCCAACCCTCCACCGATCTACCAATCATGAAGTCAGTAGTGTTGCGGCATTCGGGTTGCCAGCTCTGCTCTAGTTCCCACAGCTGCAGATAATAACGTGTCGTAATCGGATCCTGCAGCATATCTGGCAACCTTGAGTCAGTAATTTGAAAGTGATTGCAGTACCAGTTTTGGCCACAATCTTACATACTGCTCCTTTAACTGTATCATATGTTATAAATATAAAAAATTCTCATTTAGTTTTTACTGTAGTATGTTTACTGAGTTTCTTTGTGTGCTGCTGTGCTCATTTGTTTCCATTTCTCGTCGAGAGCCTCAACTGCACAACCTTGTTACTCTCAGTACATTATATATTATTATCCACTATTGATTGCCACTTACACTAAATGAGAAAATTTTAATCAGGCTACTTGTCCGGGCGGGCAAGTAAAATTGTCTTTCACTTCAAAAAAATCCACTTGTCCCGAAAACAAGCGGACAAGCGTTAATGTCCAGCCCTATTTTCATATTTTTAATTAGCTTGATATTTTCAGTTTTATATGCTTTTTCATTTTTATTCTTTTTTGGTTTTTTTTTCTTTCATTTTTTTTTTGTGTAATTATAATAATTTAACATTTAATTTTTCATTAAAAAAATTCCTCATTTTTAATCTAATATTTATATTCTAGATTATAGTTAAAAACACTGATTATGCATATAGAAAGGGCAGTGCTTTAAACTGAGTCCGACTGGTAACTCAGAACTGATTCATTCAAAGAACCAGCTCATGCGAGTCATTTGTGGATGTTTTTGATTCACTTAAAAGAACTGTTAATTTGTTCGTGACTCAGACTACACAAGGTTGTGTTGTATGTTAATTTCTGCATGCAGCCTTCAAAGACAACTAAATAGAAAGACGATTCAAGATCTGCAAAATTGGGATTTTATTTATCAAAATTGGAACTGATTGATTTTGATATCCAGCCCTACTAATTGATCAAGATCTCCTGAGAAGTGAGCATTATGTAGGGACCGTGTGAATCAGAATGCAGCTTCAGTGTGTCTCTGTGTGTGTGTCTCAGGGTGATGTAGAGGAGGACGACAACGTTCCTGACAGCGAGCAGGACATCAAGCCTCGCTTCCACAAGTCCCGCACCGTCACGCTGCAGCACGAGGGAGGAGAAGGAGAGGAGGGCGAGGACATCGATGAAGATGAGGATGACGACGATGACACACTGTCTGACTGGAACTTACGTGAGTAAACCGACCAATCAGAGCGCTCTCGCTGGAAATGATTGACCAATCAGAGCGCTCTTAAATGTTCTTATGCGTGTATGTATATAATTTTATTTGCAACATCAGCGCTGTCATTAATCTGACTCGAGCTGAATAATGACACTATTGCTTTCTGTAAAGCTGCTTATAACTGAATTGACCTTGTTTTGATTGTTGAAATTTACAGATATTGATATAAACTGAATCAACATTGAACTCGCACTATTGTCTTTTTAGAGCTGCTTTTTGAGCTGCTTTTTGAGCATTTTATGTCTTATGTTTGCATTATTGATCATTATTTTCCTGTTTATTCCTGTGAAGCTGCTTTGAAACGATCTGTATTGTATAAACAGCGATGTAAATACAGGTGACTTGACTTGTGTATGTTCTTGTGTGTTCACAGGGAAGTGTTCTGCGGCGGCGCTGGACGTGTTGGCTAACGTCTTTCGGGATGAGCTGCTGCCGCACTTGTTGCCGCTGCTGAAGGGTTTGTTGTTCCACCCGGACTGGGTCATCAAAGAGTCTGGGATTCTGGTGCTGGGAGCCATCGCTGAAGGTCTGTCTCTTACACATACTATTTTTCATACACTATTTTGTTTTGTTTGTTGTAATATGGTTGTAAGAGTGCATATTTTATCTCATTTAACTTGAACCTTTTTTTATTTTTTTTTATTTAAATGCTAAGAGTAAGGTACAACAAAGACATTTCAAAATAAAAGTCCCAGTGTAATTCAGGCTTGTTTATAGAGGTGGGAATCTTTTGGTACCTCACGATTCAATTTTAAAATGTATTCTCAATTTTGAATCAAATGTCAATTCGATATGTGCATTTTAATTTGTAGTTTATTGTTTTGTTACTTTTTCTTTTTTGATTCGGTAGACAGTTGAATAGGTCTAGAAGGAAAAACAAATCCTACTGAATTAAATGTGAACTTTAGCCTTAAAATAGTTTTTCTTCCCATTTTAGTCAACCCAATATTATAAAACAAATGCCCTTTAAGCTGACTACAATCATTACACACAGTCTTCTGTATTAAAGCAATGCAGAACATTTTATTTTATTTTTGATATTAAAAATAGGAACAAAGAAGCAAATTTCAAACAATAGGACAAACATGATAGAAAAAATATTAAATCAACTTAATTTTTCTGGTACAGTAGCACAGGTTTATGTAACATGTAGTAAGAAATACTACCGAAATTGAATAATCAAAATGTAAAAATAAAATACGGTATATTCTTCACTTAAATATAAATGAATTCATATTAAAGATAAAAAAAGTGATTCACTCTACAGTGAGTTTTTATTTATTTATTATTAACATTTATGAAACGGATGGCAAAAGTTTGAGGCTGCTGTCCCTTTAAGAATGAATGGACGGATATAGTCACACATCCACATTGCGTAGGACACAAAGGTCTTAAAGTCTCGAATGTGATTTTAAAAGTTGAATTGACTGAATCCTCTGTCTCTGTCAGGCTGCATGCAGGGAATGGTACCGTACCTGCCCGAGCTCATCCCACACCTGATCCAGTGTCTGTGTGATAAGAAGGCTCTGGTTCGCTCCATCGCCTGCTGGACGCTCAGCCGCTATGCACACTGGGTAGTGAGCCAGCCGCCGGACGCCCACCTCAAACCGCTCATGACAGAACTGCTCAAACGCATCCTGGACGGCAACAAGAGGGTGCAGGAGGCCGCCTGCAGGTGTGTTCACAGTGATGCGTGCTTGTTCAGAGCTGAATCATTTTGGATACGGCTGTGAGACTAATCGAAATCGTAATAAAATCGCGCTGTGAGCATGCGCGATTTCTAAACCGCAGAAAGCACGATTTTTCCACCAGTTCCCAGGGGCCATTCACGTCGCGTCTTTTGCGCACTCATGTTCATGTTCAGTGCGCTCGATTTTCCCAGCGTGATGTGAACGGCCCTGTGCAATCTGAATGCTTCACGCCTTAATCTAGTGCAGGA
Organism: Semotilus atromaculatus; assembly: GCA_031834385.1. NCBI lineage: Eukaryota > Metazoa > Chordata > Actinopteri > Cypriniformes > Leuciscidae > Semotilus > Semotilus atromaculatus. The sequence continues at coordinate 636,498 of JAULUF010000038.1, read as the reverse complement.
GTGGGTTTTCCGAAAACGACATGGAAGAAACTAGGGATGCACCGAATATTCGGCCACCAAAACGAATTAAAACGAATTGAATTAATAAATAAATAATAATATTGACGCACATATGTGCTTCTCTCTCTCTCTCTCTCTCTCTCTCTCTCTCTCTCTCTCTCTCTCTCTCTCTCTCTCTCTCTCTCTCTCTCTCTCTCTCTCTCTCTCTCTCTCTCTCTCTCTCTCTCTCTCTCTCTCTCTCTCTCTCTCTCTCTCTCTCTCTCTCTCTCTCTCTCTCTCTCTCTCTCTCTCTCTCTCTCTCTCTCTCTCTCTCTCTCTCTCTCTCTCTCTCTCTCTCTCTCTCTCTCTCTCTCTCTCTCTCTCTCTCTCTCTCTCTCTCTCTTTTCTCTCTCTCTCTCTCTCTCTAATAACTGCATAAAGCCGGGGACACACTTATACCGTTTCGGCCGAAAGACTTTTATCACCGAAACAACACGACCGAAATGTTGTGATGACGCAAACAGAAACCGCGACCTGCACGTGCTTGTCTGAAGCAACATGTCTGCGGTGTGGATGTACTTCAGGGGGCTTTCACACTGGCAGTGTAGTTCGGGACGGGGCACGGTTCGCATGAAACACCCGAGACTACCTGGAGGAGGTGGTCTGAGTTCGGTTGCTCCCGATTCCCGAACCCTGGCGCGGCTCGTGTGAATGTGCAAACAACACGGACTCGGGTGCGCACTTGTTCAGGAAGTAAAGTGATCTGCGCATTTGTTTGAGCTTTTTGTGATGTATTCAGTTAAATAAAACACTTGTATGGGATGATAGTGTTGATGAATTACGAGCGAGAGTGAGCCGGCAGTGTATTCGCGCATTGCGCGTGGAATCAGGGCAACAAATGTGGAAATCCTCCGTCTCCTCAGAAGAGTCCGTTTGCAATCAGCATAACTTAAGGCACACACAGAGTAAACCTGTATTGTTCACTCAACTGCACATAATAGCAGAGAATTAATAAAAAGCACAATATATTGGCCCATGTTCTGTTTTCTATCATGCACGTTTGCGATGACGTAATATACACGCAAACGCATCAGGGTTCGATAGAATCGATAGATAGAATTCTACAGTTCACATATGGGCTATGGCAGTCTTTGTTTTGATACACTATTATGTTGAAGGCTTACAGAGAAAATATTGTTGTATCTTAAGCAGACTTTGCCCTTGTTCTGAATGCATTTTCTTGTAGTAGACCTACAGAGAAAAATTCAAATGCACTAGACCTAAAATCACTTTGTTTTTATGAGAGAACATTTAATTTTGCACTAAAGTCTGCAGGCCAGTAGGCCTTTACATTATTATTTAATGTACGTATGAGTGGGGTCAAGTTAAACATTTTAGTTTGAATTTTATTTTATACTGTGCATTTTTGCAATGTTTGCATAATTTGTAATTGATTTATTCTTTGAAACTTTAATATTAATTTATGCAATTGCAATGCCTTGAATTTAGTACACAGTCATTGCCATAAATGCAATGGTATTAATAATTGGCATAATTTCTTTCGGTGTTTCGGTTTTCGGCCTTGATTTCCTCGTTTTCGGTTTCGGCCAAGAATTTTCATTTCGGTGCATCCCTAGAAGAAACGGGTAAGGAGAATTCAGGGCAGGATAAGGACCAAAAAAAAAAAAAGATCTGGGGGATATCTTGGATACAGAAGTGATGATGTATCAGAGCCAGGTAATTTGCAAGACCTGTCAATCAATAACTGCGGCAAAAGAGTATTAAGGCCATGTCCACACTAATACGTTTTTGTTTGAAAACGTATATAAGGCCTTCCGTCCACACTGAGACGGTGTGAAAATGTAGCTTTTGGAATACGCTTTCCAAAGCAGATAAATTTGAAAACGCAGCTTTCGCGATGTAGTGTGGACTGTGAAGCCGGAGGTATTTGAAAACGATGACGTAAGTTTAGTACCGATAGGAGTACCTGACAGGAGATCAGTCGTGTTTTAGACCAAACATGGTGACTGAGTGCGACCTGGACGCATCTGTGATATTTAAAGGGACACTTCATCCATTTCAACATTAATCTTTATTGAAAGTGGGTTATATATGTAGTCGAAATGTAAAATAAATTTTGAATTTGGTGCCCTCTTGACCGAGAAAAGACAGAAAATAACTTTAGGGCGCATTTTTATGTAAGACAACAACTCCCACAATGCACCACGTTGCACAGCTCCGCAAGCCACTCCCACTAATCCAGAACAGCGCAAAAATCTGAGAAATCACTCTTCCGTCTACAAGGCTAGCTGCCAAATGAGTTTGAAATTCATTTCACATTAAATGTCTAGTTAGTTGGCTGTGGCGAGCAGGACGAGGGACGTGAGAGGACGACGCGAGTGATAATGAATGACACCTGTGAGACGCAGCGGTCTCATATCTCACACGGAGGAGCGGAAGCACAAAAGGAACAGGCCTGATTTTATGTTTTGTTTCTGTTGTGTGTGGCCAGCTGGCTTATACTTTTGTTTTGTATTTGTTTATTTTACTATTAAAATGTTTAAATGTTCGCCGGTTCCCGCCTCCTTCTTCCCACAACAACGAACCACGTTACATTGGCAAACTCATTAGCGAATTACTCCTCGTTTGTATTTCTTTCTATATGGTGAATTATTGCATGATACCTGGAACATATGCGGTGCGACACTAGGATGGTTCACATCACAACACAACGTCCGTGTGCTCGTCTGATTCAGAGATTTCGTCCAGGAGAAATTGCCATCGTTAAAATTCTCTGCAGCTGACAGACTCTATCTGTGTCCGTAGCTTCTCGTCTGCGCCGGGCTGGTCTCCACCTCCATCAGCCTCAGCTGCTCTTCGCTATATTGTGGCTCGTATAAATAGCCACGAACATCAGTTTCGAGCAAAAGATTTTCAAAATCCTCGTCTTCCATATCGTGTGTCGTACATTCAGCCATTATGGTAAATCTAACTCCTTGAGCGCTTGTTAGCTTAGCTTGCTGTCTTCCAAGCAAGATGGCGGATTAATAGTTTAGTTTCTTCAGGTTTAGTCCCACCCACTGATCTGTAATAGGCCGGTGGGGTGAGTGGGTCCCACGCCCTTGAATAATAATGAGCTAAAGGCTGTAGTTTTCTTAATATGCAATGAAATTTATCTTCCGTCCTATCGTGACGCAAAATGACGATATTTACGTCACGATAGGACGGAAGTAAAACACTTAAATCCTTTTTTCTCCCATCTCAGAAAAAAAACAAGCAAAATTCCACCATCATTATAATATATGACTGGGTTTCTAACAATACAAACCTTAATGCAAATGGGTGAAGTGACCCTTTAATAAATACAATTATCCTGTTAGAAGATTTGCGCGCTAACTTTATTTTTTATTTTTCCATCGGTATGTCTCAGTGAGCTTTTTTGAGGTGTCACGCATGCGCAGTAAGGAGAATTACGGATGCGCAGTTTCTCATCCACACAAATGTATCTGGATTAATGTAGATGTAGCCTAAGAGCCGTTTACACAGAACGGGTTTTGCAGTGAAAAGCAAGAGACGCGTTTTTTAAAAAGTTGAAATAACCGACTATATCACACATCATTTATGCAAACATATTGTTTTACAATCGAAATCGCAATATTAATCAAAAAATCGTGGTAGTATTTATTTATTTTTTTAGCCATTTGCACAACCCCAATTTTGGAGTAATAAAGTAACTCTGTAATGTTTTTTTTTTTTTTTTTTTTTTTTTTAGTGCATTTGCGACTCTGGAGGAGGAGGCGTGCACCGAGCTGGTTCCATATCTCAGCTTCATTTTGGACACTCTGGTGTTTGCGTTCGGGAAATATCAGCACAAGAACCTGCTGATCCTCTACGACGCCATCGGCACCCTGGCAGACTCCGTCGGGCATCACCTGAACCAACCGGTAACAACACCATTTCCAAACCATTTTACAAACGCCCTTTTTACATACCGTCACTTTAAAGTTACATAATTTTTTTTACATGTTTTTGAAAAAGTCTTTTCTGCTCAAGGCTGCATTTGTTTGATCAAGTACAGAAAAAAACAGTAATATTGTTAAATATTACACTTTAAAACAGCTGTTTTCTTTGTGAATATATTGTTAGTGTAATTTATTCCTGTGATCAAAGCTGAATTTTTAGCATCTTTACTCCAGTCTTCAGTGTCACATGATCCTTCAGAAATCACTCTAATATGATGATTTGATGCTCAATAAATATTTCTGATTATTATCAGTATTTATTTGAAATAGAAAACTTTTGTAACAAATGTCTTTACTTTTTATCAATTTAATGCATCCTTGCTGGAAAAGTATTCATTTCTTTTTGAAAAAAAACAAAAACTTGCTGACCCCAAACTTAAAAAAAAAAAATTCCTATTAAATTATTAAGCTATTTTTCCAAAAGCTATATATATATAAGTAGGCAACCTCAAAAAAACATATATCACCATCTTTTATCTGATGGATATCCGAAAATGCTTTTCGTCATATTAAAGGATTAGTTCACTTTAAAAAAAACTTTTGCTGATAATTTACTCACCCCCATGTCATCCAAGATGTCCATGTCTTTCTTTCTTCAGTCGAAGAGAAATGAAGGTTTTTGATGAAAACATTCCAGGATTTTTCTCCATATAATGGACTTCAACAGGACCCAAACGGTTCAAGGTCCAAATGACAGTTTCAGTGCAGCTTCAAAGGGCTTTAAACGACACCAGACGATGAATAAGGGTCTTATCTAGCGAAACCATCGGTCATTTCAAAAATAAATAAAAAAGTTTGTTTTATAAGCACAAATGCTCGCCTTGCTCTGTTCTGTGATGCGCGTTCGTGACTCACGTAATACACAATTACATTGAAAAGGTCACGCTTCTGTCCTGACGAAAATGTTCTTTTAGCCTTTTTAATATTAAAACACCCTGGATACGCACACGAAATGGGTATTTTAAACGATAAACTGACAAAAAGACATTTGAATATGTGTATATGGTCCTCCTTCCTCAGATTTGTAAACACTGACTCGATACATCAAGCGTGACCTTTTCAGCGTAATTGCGTATTATGTGAGTCACGAACGCGCATCACAGAACAGAGCAAGGCGAGCATTTGTGCTTATAAAACTTAAACTTTTTTATTTATTTTTGAAATGACGATCGTTTCGCTAGATAAGACCCTTATTCATCGTCTGGTGTCGTTTAAAGCCCTTTGAAGCTGCACTGAAACTGTCATTTTTTCCTTGAACCATTTGGGTCCCGGTGAAGTCCATTATATGGAGAAAAATCCTGGAATGTTTTCATCAAAAACCTTAATTTCTTTTCAACTGAAGAAAGAAAGACATGGACATCTTGGATGACATTGGGGGTGAGTAAATTACCAGCAAAAGTTTTTTTAAAAGTTAACTAGTCCTTTAACAGTGTTTTTTCTCAATAAATGAGACAAATGTTTGGCTTAGAGCAGCCTCTGCTCATCCCTGTGATTATGAACTTGTTTTAAAAATCTAAATATCACTAAATCCCATTAGTGCACATTTGCACACGTAGAGCTCAGTGGTGTGATCTTGTGTTGTGTGAACAGGAGTACATCCAGAAACTGATGCCGCCTCTGATCCAGAAGTGGAATGAATTGAAAGACGAGGATAAAGACCTGTTTCCCCTGCTGGAGGTGAGACACTCTGAGAACAGAGCGAAAGCCTTCGTTTCATAGTTTTAATGTCATGAGACACAATCGTAGATTCATTTTGAAAGATAAAACAAATAAATGGCCCTCCTTTCTACTGTGTTTTGTGTGTGTAGTGTTTGTCGTCTGTGGCTACAGCGTTACAGAGCGGTTTCCTGCCGTACTGCGAGCCCGTCTATCAGCGCTGTGTTACTCTGGTGCAGAAAACACTCGCACAAGCCATGGTGAGAACACACACTTTATTTTGCATGTACATCAGTGAACCACAGAGTCATTAACCCACCCCTGTGTGTGTGTGCGCAGATGTACAGCCAGCAGCCGGATCAGTACGAGGCTCCAGATAAGGACTTCATGATTGTGGCTCTGGATCTGCTGAGTGGTCTGGCCGAGGGTCTCGGGGGTCATGTGGACCAGCTGGTTGCCCGTAGCAACATCATGACCCTTCTGTTCCAGTGTATGCAGGTACAGTGTGTGAGAGCGGTTACAAATGTGTGGTGGTGGTGTTCCCATTTTTATTGTTTAAATAATGTACAATATTATATAAAATAAATGTATTCTAATTATTTAATATATTATAAATGTATGTTTTATGTTATTGTATTTATTTCCACTGTGATTTATTATGATTATTTGAATTATATTGTGTTAAAACACACTTCTTTTAATAAAACTGATCATTTTAATTTTATATTACTTACTCTATTACTCGTATTTGTTTTATGATTGCTGTTTATATTATTATTATATTTTATATATAAACTTTTTATTTATATATATATAATATATAATTTACAATATTATATTTATTATTACTATAATAAATGCATATTATACCTTCATTTGTTTTATTGCTGATGTTGTTAATATTTATTATTTGAGCATACAGTGTATATATATATATATATATATATATATATATATATATATATATATATATATATATATATATAGTAAAAAAATAAGTTATTATTTGAAATATTTACTATTTTAAAATAAATGTTTATTATTTAAAACTTAATATTTTTTTATAATATAATAACTATTATGCATCAATTATTTTGTTTTATTTGAAGTAACTATATTGTTTTAAAATACATTCATTTTAATAATGTATAATTTTAATATGATATTTACTATATTACACATTTGTTTTGATTTAATTATTTTAATTATTTACAATATTATATTAATTAATTGAGTTTATTACAATATTTAATTGACTATATTATACATGTATTTGTTTTATTGTTCGTGTTTATTTTATTATTTCTTTGAGTTATTTGAATTAACTATACTGTTACCAAATAAATTGTATTATTTGAATCTTTAATAAACATATAAGTGTTTTTTATTATTTAATACGTCATATTTATTCTTTACTATATTATACATTTATTTGTTTTATATTGTTTTTGTTACTTTTATAATTCTGTATTTTATTATTTGTTTAATTATTTACTATTGTTATAAAATAAATAATAAATGTTGTTGTGCTGTAAAACAAATCAAGAGTGCATCTGCTGTGTGTAGGACACGATGCCTGAGGTGAGACAGAGCTCGTTCGCTCTGCTGGGCGATCTGACCAAGGCCTGTTTTCCACACGTCAAACCCTGCATCGGTAAGACGACACCTGATCGTCCGATCCGCATGATTCACCCGTACATGCTTACTCATATGATTCAGTCTTGGAAACTGTGTGTGTTTAGCGGAGTTCATGCCTATCCTGGGGACGAACCTGAACCCTGAGTTCATCTCGGTGTGTAATAACGCCACCTGGGCCATCGGAGAGATCTGCATGCAGATGGGTGAGATCATCACACGCATCACTGGGATTAGAATGACATCATCAGAGATTTAGAACCATAGAATTCGAGCGTGTGTTTGAGCGAATTGGTAGTGAGGTGATTGTGATCACGTGTTGTCGTAGGTGTGGAGATGCAGCCGTATGTGTCTCTGGTTCTTCCTCACCTGGTGGAGATCATCAACAGACCCAACACTCCCAAAACCCTGCTGGAGAACACGGGTATGACCTCTGACCTTATTCCATCACTTACCTTACACACAGCTGATAAATAATCCTAACCCCAACTCCTGTTTACAGCCATCACGATTGGTCGCCTCGGTTACGTCTGTCCACAGGAAGTGGCTCCCATGTTGCAACAGTTCATCAGACCCTGGTGAGTCACTACATCTAGAAGTGCTTTGGAAGAATTAATACAGCAAGGGTGCATTAAATTGATCAAAAGTGACAGTTAAGGAATTTATCATTTATAACAAGATTTCTATAAAAAATAAATAAAAAAAAGAACCCTTAAAAACATTTATATAAAAAAAAAGTTTTACCCCCCACAAAAAAAATTAAGCAGCACTACTGTTTTCAACATTGATCATAATAAGAAATGTTGATTGAGAATAAAAATCATCATATTAGAGTGATTTCTGAAGGATCATGTGACACTGAAGACTGGAGTAATGATGCTGAAAATAGGAATAAATTACATTTTAAAATGTATTCACTAGTGGTGGGCCGTTATCGTGCTGCGTTAACGTGAGACTTATCGGGCGATTAAAAAAAATATCACCGTTAATCTATTCTCAAAGTTGGGTTGGGAGCTGGGTCTATACTACGCAAGCTATGATGACTTTCACCTTTATATTTTAGCGTCAAACTACTATCTAGTACATTTACATTTAAATGTAAACGAGCTGCTTTGCGTTGCTTGAAAAGCTTGCGCGCCAACGTCATTCATCAGGGTTTCTGCACACTTTTTTAATTCAAATTTAAGGCTTTTAAGACTCGAAGAAATTGTTAATTTAACTGTTATATAAACTTAATATCACATTTGCTATTGTGGACGGGAAAACGGCCCTCTTGCTGATGTGATATTGTATGATAACAATATGAGATATAGCCTATAAGACAAAAACTCGGGACAAACTGCAAACGTCACGCAATGAAAGCACGAGACACAAAAGCGATGTCACCTCACAGTGCCTCGTACATCGTTAAAACAGTGATTACAATAGCATCATAGACAATATACATCGCGCACCACTACGCACATAAAGAATGAATTGAACTTTTCAGTGCGGACGGGACTCGACGCGCTACGACTCATGTTGCTTTAAGCCTAGTTCACACTACATGATTTTAAAACGTCGGGCTGAACTGTGCGGTTCACACTTGCTCTCTGTGAAATCAGGAGTGTTCAAGTTGTTGAGCTGTTCACACCACACGACACAACGTGATTGATCCGCAACAGGAAGTAACGCACTACACGAGTTGACAACAACTCTGTCACCCAACGATTCTATCTTGTCTACAAACCACGTTTTGTCACGAAAAACGCGATAAAATGAACCGAAAATGACGCGAAACACCACACGCGCCAATACCCAGTGAAGAAGAACACACACAACACGCGAAAATGGACGTCAGACAGAAACTAGTGCTGCAAACTGTTGCGCGATGATTTGCTCTGAGAAAATATATACACTCTACAACTTCATTTTAAAAAAGAACACCCAGAACATCAACATTGTGACATCGGCATATATACAGTTGACTTTCCTTTTTCCTAAAAGTATTTTAGTAAAACCTATGATTACAAACAGGGATATACTTCCGAAAAGCATAAGTAATTATATTTTTATGTCTACACATACTTGTATGTTTAATCTGCAGTTGCTCTGATTGGCTGTAGCTCTCGACATCACGTGAGGTTGAGTCGCGCGACAGCTCTGGATATCTAGCATGCTAGATATTTTTCTGGGCTCGGCGACGCGTCTGCGAGGTGTCTGCGAGGCGTCTGCGAGCGTCTTTGATGCGTTGTTGGCTCTTTCATACTAACAGATTGGCGAGCGTTCATCGCCCGCTAATCCCCCGCGATTTGCACGCGATAACACCCTGACCTGTCGGTGAGCTCAACGATTTGCAAATCGTGCTCAAATCGGGCTTAAAATCATGTAGTGTGAACTAGGCTTTAAGCGCATCATTCTGCGCTCGGGATGTGCATAAGCGCTTTGTGCCGCACTGTATTGGAGCCTTTCATATCATAATACTTTTTTGCGCAAGGAAATATTAATAGCCTTTCTTGTTAATAGCCTTTCTGGGTTTTTTTATCTTTTTTTCATGAATGTATTTTACAACAACACAAAGAGCAATGTAGCCTAACGTTTTATCAAATTTATTAGTACACTTATTGTCTCTTAATTATTCTCCACTAAATAATGTTTTTTTCACTAAATGTTCAGATTTGATCAAATTATTGTTTTATTTAATTATCCTCTAATGTAGTTTATAATAGCATTTTTGTCATAGATTATATATATATATATAGTTTTTTTTTTTACGTCTGTATTAAGTAGATTGTGTTCACACAAAAGAGTGATTATCAGTTCAACACACAGAGTTATAGAAATTCCACTTATATTAAAAAAATAATAATAATGGTGGTCTAATGCGGCACCTGGAAACTTGTTCTCAAAGACTGACTTTTAGTATTTTTTTTTAGGTAGCACACATATTCTGAATGCCTTCGGCAGAATTCAAATGAGCCATTTTAATCTAGATTAATTCCAAGATTACAGTGAGATTAATCTAGATTAAAAAAATTAATCTATGCCCACCTCTAGTATTCACATAGAAAAGTTTTTTTTACATAGTAAAAATGTTTCACAATATTAGTTTTTACTGTATTTTTGACCAAATTAATGCAGCCTTGGTTCGAAAAATATTTACAAATCTTACCAACCCAAAACTTTTGTTGGCAAGTTATTTTGATTTCTTAATAATTGTATTCCATTTTTGGTTAATACATTTCTCAAGACAGGCTTAACTATTAATACCAGCTTTTGATTGTCTTTTTACAGGTGCACGTCGTTGCGAAACATCAGAGATAATGAAGAAAAGGACTCCGCCTTCAGAGGCATCTGTGTGATGATTGGTGTGAATCCTGGCGGCGTGGTCCAGGTCAGTTCTGATACTGCGACTCACACTGATGTTACTCATCCCTTCATCACTCATTTCCTTTCATCTGTCTCTCCCTCCACAGGATTTCATCTTCTTCTGTGATGCGGTGGCCTCCTGGGTCAACCCTAAAGATGACCTGAGGGACATGTTCTACAAGGTTAGACGATACCCTCGTGTCACGATTCCATACATATCACGATACGATTTATTATTACATTATAGCACATTATTAAATACGTAATTATCACAGTCAAAGCCATAACAATATGTGTAAATGTGTTGCATAAAAGGTTTTTAGCCAATAGGCTAATTTGCAACCCCAGTCCCTGGTCAGGCCTTTCTAAAAAGATAATCCAAATAAAATAAAACTAATACATAGTGTGAGTTACACAATCATGCAGCATATACATTGCATACTAATATATTACATCCACATTTCACAGAATCGTGACCACATTACACAAAACAGCACATCATGTAACAGATATTATTGCGATACTCCAAGACAAGATAAAAAAAATGCACTGTTGATTTAAAATGATAATTTTGATATTACATCGTGGGTGTAAATGAACAGGCTTGGACTTGGTGCTGGAAACCCAAAGCACAGGACAATAGAGACACCAGAATAACAATATTCATGATTCTGAAGCTGAAAATACTGAATTATTTTAGACTCTGTCACTGACAAGATATCTTGAAAATAATGTAGGCCACTTTTTGGCATTATCAGGATCCATAAATATTCCCCCATTGCATTATTATACATAACATAACATAATATATAGTAGTTTAAAGTAGTACTGACACTAAGATTTTTTTCTTACACAGAAATTTCCATTTTAAACTACAATACAGATTGTCACTATCCACGATACATATTGATGTATTTTTGTTTTGCGATATATTGTGACACGATATATTCTTACAACCCATTAGACTCACATGGAGCTGCGTTACATCCAAAATGTCACCACTGTAGATGATTTGAGTTGTTAAATGTGGTCGTGTGTCTGTAGATCCTACACGGTTTCAAGGACCAGGTCGGCGAGGAGAACTGGCAGCAGTTCTCGGAGCAGTTCCCGCCCATCCTGAAGGAACGCCTCTCTGCATGCTATGGCGTGTAGCCCCGCCCCTCTGCTTCACACACAGCACACGCTGTCAGGTGAGGGACCGCTGTTGATGTCTAGTCATGTTCAAATGTACTCGGGTAAACAATCACTCTCTGTATATCTGCAGTACGAGCTCCGCTGCCTGCACTTCATCTGTACATTGCACCGCCGTTCATTTGCGTAGTTAAACTGATAAACTGTCGTAGAAATCAACATTTTTTTTTTGTCTGATGGCTATTTTTTAATTTTATTTTTTTATTTGTATTACTGGACTACAAAAAATAAAAAGATAGTATCATAAAACAAAATTAATATAATGTGAATGTATCTAAATATATTAATTAAATATATTTATGAATTGTATATATTTTAAAAGTAATAACATGCATGCCATTTATATTTATGCCTCAAAATTGTATTGAAATCTACATTTATTGGTAACGCTTTACAATAAGTCTTAATTTGTTAACTATTAGTTACAATGAAATAATAACTAATAACAATTTATCGGTAGACGTGCTATTAAAGAAACAATAACAGTTTAAGTTTAAAAGTGAATATGAGTAAATTAATATGGGTCAAACTGACTATTGCATCACTATCAGACACCGATTATGTCATCTTATATTAGCATCTGTCCTTGAAATAACAAAAATAAGTTTTAAAAAAAAGTGAATATCGGTTAAACATTTATTTTTATTTTGTTTAATTATCAGTATAACAGGTTACTGGTCTGTCACAACATTTACTGTTGCTGCATGTCACCTTCATTTTCCCACAGTCACTTACAGGATATTAAAGAACTTCTAAAAGATTTAAATAAAAAATATAAAAGATTTTTTTTTAAACCGATTATATCTTTTATATCTATTCTTTTAGAAGTTCTTAATATCCTGTAAGTGACTGTGGGAAAATGAAGGTGACATGCAGCAACAGTAAATGTTGTGACAGACCAGTAACCTGTTATACTGATAATTAAACAAAAAAAACAAAAAAAATGTTTTACTGATATTAAATAATAATACATCATGTAATTTCAATGACCGATATTAACACTTTATTTAATCTGTTATTATTGGTATTATTTCAATGACAGATGCTGATATAATGTGACACAATCGATGTCCATAATCTGTTTTATTGAAAATTTATTTTTACGATATTCACACAGACTAAGTAAAGTGTGAATATCGTAAAAATAAATTTTCAATAAAACAGATTATGGACATCGATTGTGTCACATTATATCAGCATCTGTCATTGAAATAATACCAATAATAACAGATTAAATAAAGTGTTAATATCGGTAAAAAACATTTAATTATCAGTAAACCGGGTTAGAGGTCTGTCTGTCGCAACATTTACTGTTGCTGCTTATGTCGCCTTTTTTCCCCACAGACACTCATTTAAAGTCGACATGAATCAAAATTGACCTTATTTACTTTGTCAGTGCACATTACTGGTCTTGTGGTGAACAATTCATCCCTGCAAGTTGATACACAAAAACTATTATTTTTTTGTCATTGTAATCTCTAATCAAAATCTGAAAATGTACTTCCCCTCTGGTATGCCCTTCCTTTTCTGAGGACACGGTTCGGGTAGAACATAAAACCGATAATCGGTCCAAAATAAAAAATGCTAGAATCGACTTTGCTCTTATTTGTCAAATCTGTTCCCTGAGGGTAAAAACAAGCCACGCCCCTTTTTTTCTCACTCAATATTCCGTTTCACTCAAATACTTCAAAATACTGAAGTCAGTTGCAACTTCAAGTTCACGCAAATTTGTCAAAGATTAGGTATAAAAGTAATTGTCAAACCGATAATTGGTCCAAAAATAAATAAAAATGCTATAATCCACTTTGTTCTTATTTGTCTCTCTCTCTTTGTTTCTTTCAGTTGAACCTTTAGGAGGGGGGAACTCATCCATCTGTGTATTGCACTGCCCTGATCATGGGGGAGAGGGACGCGATTGGCCGCTCCGCCTGACGGACAGATCCCACGCCCTTTGTGTGTCCATGAGGGTGGGTGGGTGGGTGGGAGGGGGGAGGGGACTCCTCTAGTTAACTGCAGAATGCACCCAATCACGGGGAATAAACCTAAAAACGTAGGGAAGACGAGAGATAGTGTAACCGAGGGAGAGTGAAAACTTAAGCGAGCGGGAGGGAGGTCGTAGGTTTAACGGGAGGGAGCTATAGACAGTTATCTGGGAAATTAAGATTAAGATTAGGGAGGGAAGCTAGACAGCAACTGTTATACAACTTTTTTTAATCTCAAGTTAATCCCAGGCATAAGAATCAAACGCATTCACACGCAGACTGACCATAGAAACTCTTGCACATGAAGTTGCAATAACTACGAGCGGCCTGCGGTGCCAGCGCTGCCGTAGCAATAGCATAATCAGACTTTAACACTGAGACTATCTAGGAAAGACTAGCGTCGTTTTTCTTTTTTTAATAATTACCATTGAGGAAACGCGGAAAAAAAAAAAGATGGTTAGCGCGCTATCGCGAATTTGTGTTTATGATCGTTAGTAAGGGAGCATTTATGAATTCACAGTTTTCATCATCATTCTCATCGGCTTTGTCGTCGTCCTGTCCGATTGTCGTCATGATTCTCTGCTTGCGTCTCTTATGCGTATCGTTTCTTTTACAATGTTTCTGCTCACTTTTTTGCGTAGTTGGCTTGTAGTTTTTTCCTGGGCTTGGTCAGTGTTCGCTGTTGAAACTCATCGTAGTTTACAGATTTCAATCACACCGTAGTTTAATCTTGTCGTGATTCCGAGAGATTCGGTCTCGTTGTGAAGGAGCTGGAACGGAAACTCCACAGTATAACGATCATGACTTGCGTTGTGTGTGTGTGTATGTGTGTGTGTGTGTGTGTGTGTAACGGTAGCTGTGTTGGGAGCTTTTAAGTGTGTTTTGTTAGTGTCATTGCCATGTATTTTTTTTCGTACTTCGCATACGTGTATTCTGCGTTAATAGATTGTTAATTGTTTTAAGGTACCTTACACTTGACTCCTGGACCCCTATTGACCTGTAAACTGTGACCAACAATGTGTGCGCGCTTGTGAGTGTGTGTATGAATGTATTTGTACCGATAAATTTTGATGCCATATTGATATTTGGTATTTAGTGATTTAATCAGCTTATCCAACAAACTACAACTATATCAAATATAGTTTTACAACAATAAGGTTAAGGTTTTTTAGTTTTGCTGCTATTGCTGATTGATAAATAGAACTGAATTCACAACATTTAAATTCTATTGGTGCAAAATGCATAATTTAAATTGGATTATCGCTTGTCATGCACTTTTTTGTTGCTATTTTTATTATTTTTTGTAAGGACTTTGCTGGTAAATTTACTGATAAAACTGTTGGATTCATCATGTGTCTTGTTTTTTCTCGTGACTATTTGTTGGTTGGAAGATTTTAAATAAGAGCAAGCTCAAAGCAAAGACAGGAAGTGACAGTTGGAAGGATGGCGAGGCGGGGAACGATTGCTGCGTGTTGAAATCTGCACTGAGACTCTGAAAGACAAAAACAATCACACCTTTCTCTCTTTACCTTGCCAGGAAAAATAAAATGATTTTTTACCAAGCTGAAGAAGTGTTTTCTGTCTTTTGTGAGTTCTTGATTTCTTTCTACCTTTTTTTTTCTTCATTAGAAAAGGAACGTATTCAAGACAGACTTAACGACTCCCCAAGGTCAATAATTTTATCCCTTAACTCATTTTTGATCACCAAAATAAGCTTTTTTTTTTTTTTACCTTGAACCATTCTTCATGCCGTAAAATAGCTTGAATGTAACTACACCCTTGATTCATTTAGTATACGCGGTTCTATGAATATGCAAATGAGCCCCGCCTCCACTCACTCACTCAGCTCAGAGATCCACTCGTTGACGATCACACGTTGATCTAGTTGGTTACAAGGTAGTTTGTGACGTCAGAAACACCAGCGAACCGTGTTTTTGAGACTCTTTGGTTCACTGCAGTTTTAAGGAGAAAATACTCAGCAATGCTGTCGACTTATGAACTTACACATGGTTTGTCTTAAAGCATATTAAAAACACCACATAGACATAAAAACAACATTAAAAGCTTGACTTTCACCACAGGGGGACTTTAAAAACTGCAGTCAAAATTAACGTGTTATGACTTTTATTTCATATTTGTACATTTTGAGATCAACTATATACACCTAAATCTAAATTTTGAAATTTAAATTATTTTCCATGTTAACCACTAAAACATTGATGAGATCATCATGTACTCATGGGTGTGGCAGTTTCTAAAAAATGCTCTGGAATAAGAATAATTGAATACTTTTTTTTAATGTTAATTAGACATGTGGTGTTCATAATATCTGGTTTAGTTGGATAGATAGTGAAATCTTTGCGGTGTTAATTATTCGTTTCAGTTAACCGTAAGCTAAAGCAAACCACATCAGAACAGGCTGAAGGTCTGTGCTAAAAAGAAAATGAGTTCAGGGTGTAAAAAAACAAGTAATAATGAACAAGTCTACATCAAACTGCGACTTTCTTGACTTTAAAAAGTATATTTTAAATTGACAAACATATGTGTAATTCAGGGCACAATTCAAACGGGATCAAAATATTTGTTGTCTCTCGCCAACATTGATATCATATTTTTTCCGAGGTAAGGTCCCATGGTGGTTTACCGGAAGGGGAGGGCCTTAGACTCTATAATAAAATCCAACCGATTTCTGCATCTGCAAAGTACCGCAAGAAGTGTTGATCACAGACTGTATGTGTTTTTTAACAGTCTCTGAGATGACCCAGCCTTATCTATGTGTGTGTGTGTGTGTAACAGCTGCAACCATCTCACTGCACACCATAACTACTAACCCACATCCAGGAAACAGATGAGCAATGGCAGGAAGTTTAGGTTTGACGTATCGGATCGTTTTTACTGTGCAATTGTTGTGCATCAGCCGAACACTCAAATGGTGAGATGACTAATAAAAGATATTCATATAGTATCAGGAACTCTTTTACGCACGTTTTGAGTGTAAACCCTGTGTGTTGATGTTTCCTCACAGAAATCGTGTTTCATCAACAGGTTTAAACTCACATCAAATCGAGGATAAGAATTAACTCGAGTGAGAAATAGACATGTCAGACTCCCGGTGGCCTTTTCAGAGGCTGATCTTTTACTGGGAGTTCGTTTTGCTGTAAAGGGTATTTTGCGATGAGACCCGAGCTGAAATCGTGTGTGCGTGTGTGTGCGCGCGCAGTAGGAGAAGGTGAGATGTTGAAGTGTGTAAGCGTTATTAAAGTGAAACCATGGAGGGCTGGAACTAAACCACTGTAAAGAGGAAGAAACTGATCACATGCAAGAGAAACACTAGAGATATGAGAAACAGCAGTTTGTGTGTGTGTGTGTGTGTACTATTCATATCATAAACAAAATACTTGGTTAAACTATTTAAAAGAAACAGTTAACCCAAAAATAAAAATTTACTTTATATATTTTATTGACTTTTTATGTCTGAGCATTTAGGGCAGCAAATGAGTTAAGATGACCACTACACAGATTTGTGCCTGAAATATGCATCATTTTTTTGTTTAATTGACTACCAAGGTCACAATTTCTGTGGTCCTTGTGCTCTAATAAATAAAATAAACAAAAATGTGGTTACATTTTTACCCTTTGGTGCTGTTTGTCATTTTTGACAGAACATTTTTACGTTTTGTTTTTTAAAAGAATTTTTTACTTCATCGGAATGATACTAAACTTGGTAAAGGTTTGCTATGTGAATACACACACACACACACAAATGGACATTATTTGAAAAGGTAAAATGGTCCTGAAAAAAATAGTCACACTTAAAAATTATTGCATTGGAAACTAATTTTATCTAGTGGAAATGTCTGGTACTAGTCTGGTTAAAATCAGACCATTCTCAGTTATAACTTGCAGAGCAAATCTAAATTTGCCGGAAGTTGTCTGGGTTTTCCCAGGCTAGTCTGGTACTGCGGCCAAACAAAATCTTACTGAAAGCTAATTTTTTGAGATATCAACCTCAAATTTAGAACTTGTTTCAATTTATCGCTTTTACTTTCTCACAGTTTTAGAGTAAAACAGTTTTTTTTTGTTGAAAATATACAGTATATTTCATATAAAATAAATTTTTTTATTTTTTTATCATCGACTGTAGAAAAATATGGACATAGTGTCCATGACGTCACCCGTAGGTTTCTGAAGAGCATTTTTGAAGCCAAAAGTGTGCGTAGCTGACGTCGCCATCTTGGCCGCGCGTCACTCCCGTCACTCCCAAGGGGGTAATCCATCGACCGGAAGTTGAAGTCGGCCACGTGCCGCCATCTTGTAGCAGAACTTCACTTGCGTTAGCATTCCCATTGATCTCATTCATTTTGGCGTCACTTTGACAGCGAATAACTTTACATCTGAGGCGTTTAAATACTCCATTTGTCCATTATTTATTTCTAAAGACACATGACAATAAAGGGCTCCATTACCTTCTATGTTACATTATGGCCCCGTCGAAACAGTTTTTGTAAAAATAGGCTAACGATTGCGTCATAACCACTCGACTCTCTGTCGCACAGTACAGAAATGACCGTACAGACAGGAGGAGAATCTTGCAGGCAATCAATGCATTAACTTAATATGGCGTCCTGGCGTTACATTTTAAAATAAATACTATACAAATGACTTACTCCTGCTCACTCACGCCAAAGAACTCTTTGCTCAAGCTCGCCGTCTCTGCAAGATTAACGTTGGCCGTTTTCACGCACAGCTACTAGAAGACTTACATCTGTCAGACGGGTTGCTCACGCCATCAAGCTCAGTTTGAGTCGGTTTGAGTCTGTGCGTCAGGAACGGAAGTGCTAAAAAATCGCTAAAAATGGGCTTCAATTGTCTCAACTGAGTTCCAATGAGATGGCTCTGTCCACTTCTTATACTGTCTATGGTCACGACCCGGATAAACGAAAATGGGCAAGATTGCGGGATGTTCTGAGGTCATAGATCTATACACTAGATGTCACCTTGGGGTTCTAAGTATGCGTCAAAACTGCGCCATATTGGAACAGGGGTCTTGTCACAGGAAGTATCTAGGTAACGCTGCTATCTATGCCTTTACTTCGAATTCATGGATGATGCAGGACTTTTGGAGATGGTTCTCACTGCAGAACATGAAATCCACGGGGAGGAGTCGGATCCAGATCCAACTCCTCCCACCTTACATACCTAAACCTACCCAGCTCCACCCCCTGATCCCTAAACCCACCCCTAAACCTACCCAGCTCCACCCCCTGATCCCTAAACCCACCCTTAAACCTACCCAGCTCCACCCCTTAATCTGGATCCGACTCCGCCCCCTGGATCTCGTGTACTGCAATGAGGTGCTACTGAACTTTTGTGTTGTGTATGGATGTTCACACGGACGAAATCTGAACTAGGAAGAATGTTAAAAAAAAAAAAAAAATTAAATTATTTTCTCTGGACTCGATGATAAATACATGTCTGATCGTTGGAACGAACCAAAAAAAACTAGAAAATCGCATTCATGACGATTTATGGTGATTTGACTTCCGTTAGACCTTTGTCTATATTGACGCTGATGCATTAAAGAGGAGGGGCTCCCCTGTTCCATGATGGCGGCTCTATTTACGCATTCGTTCCAATGAACTGCCGTAGCCAAGGCCACATCTTGTGTATATATCTATGATCTGAGGTGACCTGACGCTAACAGACAGCAGACAAATGGCTAGTCCACCTGTCAATCAAGTGGCCACGCCCTTAATTATGCAGAACTTTACATTTAAATAGATGAGTTATAAAAAAAATCACCCCCCTCACAGGTGTCATGAAGGGCAAAATTAGCTATATAGACCAAAACCACTTCTTGTACCAGGCTGTAAAAAAAATTTTTTTCTACTGTAAAGTTTTAACATGAGCTGTCTATGGGATTGACTCTCTTTTGGAGCCTGTCTCTAGTGGCCAGTCGATGAATTGCAGTTTAAGTCACTTCCGTTGGATTCCAGAGAGACCAGAAGGTTGCAGCGTGATTTTTATGCATTTTATTTTAATAATAATAAACTTAAAGTTCTATAACTTTTTTTAGTTTCACTTTTTTTCAGTCAAGCAATAACCAAATTTAAGATTTACGACAGACATTTCACAGATAGTTCACCCAAAAAATTAACACTGTCTGCATTTAAACCTGTGTTTAAATGACAGTGTGCTGACTTTCTTTCTTCTGTTGAGCACAACAAAAGATGTTTTGAAGAATGTTGGTAACCAGACAGTTGACGCTAGCCATTTACTTCTGTAGTAGGAAAAAAATATATACTATGGAAGTCAATGGGGCCCATCAACTGGTGCCATTACCGACATTCTTCAAATTATCTTCTTTTGTGTTTAACAGATGAAAGAAATTCATACAAGTTTGGAACAACTTTGGTGAGTAAATGACAAAAGTTAAATGTTTGGGTGAACTATCCATTTAAGTTGGAAATTTCATTTCCATGTCTATGCTCAAAAGGTGAATAACAGGTAATAAATGGATAACTCTTCCACAAATATAATGTAGTATGGTAAAATCCCCTAAAAATACAAAATATGAAATAAAATAAAATAAAACATTATAGAAGTAAAATATATTAGGCCTGCATTCATTTCATTGAAATAAATCAAATTAAAAAAATCGGTAATTTTTTACCATTTGAGCATTACAGAGAAAAAAAAGTTAGTTTGAGGAACTTATAATGGATAGTGCACAAACCTTTAAGGAATAAATGAGGGGATTTAGTTAAGAAAAAAACTTTTTATTTTAAACGAATCTGTTTAATTCAAAGAAGCGGTTCAAACATGCACATTCCATAATATTCCGACTTATTATTATTACTCAAAATAACGGTTATTTGACGTAACGGGATTTATATCTGTCTTTGCATTGTATTGTTGGAAACTTAAACAAATTATTATTAATTAAATACTGATTAGACTTTATTTTTTAGATTAGACCTACAAACTGTCAGGAGAGTTTGCTAGGCAAGTTTCCCGCTCGAGCCTCGGACACAATTCGTCATCAGTGAGAGAGGGATGGATTCACAATCGGTAAGGTAAGGTGTATAACCCAGTAAAACTATAAAATGGAAGTGGAAGAGAACAGAAAGATGAAGAGATCATGAGAGGTGAGAGAAGATGTCGGGAAAGAAGTGTAAACGAGATACAATTAACGTAGGAAACTGTTTTTTTTTGTTTATTTTTTGTTTATCGAAGACACAACGAACCCATTACTATTGAGAAACATGCATCTGTCTGCAAACATAACAGATATAATATACATCCTAAATGATTTGAAGGGTTGTAGAAAGTTATCAGATGTGTGTTATTAGTGCTGGTTTCATTTCTTTCCCCTTCATGAACTGTGTGTCTCTAGCGGGCGACAGGAGAACTGCGGCCGGCAGAGAGACCGTGAAGTTGCACCATCAAATCAAGATCACTTCTCTCTAAAATACTCAGTTTATTTTTGTTTATAAGTATGTGAAAATGAGAAAATGGACATACGTGATATTTATATACATTAACAAGAAACAAAATTGACTTAATATCACATAATACATGCCTCAGATGAAAATATAAGGACTTTTTTCAGTAATCAGTTACATTGTTGTATTACTTTAAGTTTTCAGAATATATAATTATGTTATTATTAATAATACACATAGCTAGATTTCTGTACTCTCGTATTGCACTGTAAAAGCCAGTGTTTCACTTTTGATTGTGAAATCCATGTGAAGATTGAGGTAAAAATAAACAGTTCTCTAACAGACTGGTTAATATTAATCTATACAAGTTGATAATGGCAGCCTGTTGAACTATAGTGTCTGTAAATACTCTTGAGGGATAATATAATAAACCATCAGTATCATATGGAAAAATAAAACCAGCATTTCTGAGAAAAAGACAAAAAAACAAATAAATAAATATTCGTTTAGTGTGGGAGGAGCTCGTTTCTTTAAAAAAATAATAATGAAAAGCTCTTATTCTAGAGAGCATCTGATTGGCTGAAAATCGGTGGAGTTCAAGATGATGTCATTGATATTTGTGGATCTGTCTCCTGAAGGAAAAAGATTTTGTCTGGTAATAGTGATTTTTTTGTAAAGGTTTTAGCAAATAGACTCAATTCATACCTCCATTTAGTTACAAGTTTACTGCAGTCTAGTGTGAAGATCTCTGACTAAACTTTCTCTCGTCTACTGTTGTTTCTTCTTATCCTTCCAACACAAACTTACTGTACACATTCGCTGATGGCACTAGATTATAACGTCTTTCTTCAGGGGCTTGAACCTGCAACCTTTGGCTTCTCATCTCGATGTTCAGTCTTACATGTTAAGGGTTCCCATCTTTAGTTCACTTTCATTATCGCAATGACACTTTCTTTTCACATTGCCTTACTATTGCTGCCTTGTAACTAAGTTTTCTCCCTTTTTCACAATGTGGAAACGACTGTCTAGTAGAATTGCAATGGCAGAGTCTGAGTGACTCAATGTGAATGTCAAAAGGGAACTTGTGCATTATTGTCTGAAATGGCAAACTGGCTGAATGTTAAACACTTACTAGCAACAAAATGCCAAATTAAGCTCAGTTAAACAGAGCATGATGTCAACCTGTTTCATTTCAGTGCAAAACATATATAAAACGGTCTGAATCCAAACCTCTCAATCCTTTTTATGAAAGATGAATAATCTCAGTCGTTTCAGGAAGTGGATCTAATCTAAGATGCACGTGTTTGGTCTGTGTAGATCTGAGGTGAGCTTTCAGATGTGTGCGCTCCTCAGAAGTTGCTGAAGATTTCTTGTTTCTTGCTCCAGTCCATAGGGGGCGCTCTCTTGTTGGCCCGTTTGGCCCGGGCTTTCTGCTTGGCCTCAGCCGCGGTCAGGCTCAGTTGCAGACCGCTCTGCCAGAACGGATCTCGCTCCTCAGATTTCACATCTCCGTTTGGTTTGCGGGCATCATCGCTGGACTGAGGGTCAGAATCTGTGAGCTATGAAAAGATAAAACAAGTTTTAAAATACACATGCATGATTGCTGAAGATTAAATATATAATTGTGCATTTTACTTCACTTAAAAAGTGCAATATTTGATAGCAAAGTGATCTCAGCTAACATGAGCAACATTACAGTAAATATTTCCTTCTGTACATACTTTGCACTTCGCATTTTGTCGTTTTTATTCAAAGTGACAAACTGCATTCAAGGTATAGATATTTAGGGCACCGACGGTGAGAGGACCCTATTGTTTTTGCTCCGTTTATTATTAATCTTCTGCTTCTTCTTCTTCTTCTTCTCCAAAGTGAATCGCTTTTTAGAGGGCCTAAACATGCTCAAAAACTCATGAAACTTTGCACATGCTTCAGAAGTGGTGAAAATTTACGTGTGATGTGGGTTTCAGAATTGGGTGGGCCAAAATGGCTTAATTGTCCCCCCTAAATTATTGCCCCGGCTCTAGGTGTCACGTACAGGTATGAAATTCGGTACATACATGTAATGACCCAAAACCTTAAAAAAAAAGTCTCTTGGAGCGTAGCCCTAAACACAAGTAAGCTATTTTTAACTTTTTGTGCAGTTTTTGTTATTTCCAGACATTGTACTTTAACGAACTCCTCCTATAGTTTTGATCTGATCCTCTTCAAATTTGGTGAGTTTAATCTTAAAGCAGCATTATGTTACTTTTGAACTTTTGCTCTCGGGGTCCCCCTACAGTTCGGAAACAGTATTGTCTTCTACTAATGTCGTGAAATCTGTCATGGTTACACCAGGGAATACACGCGTGCATTTGTTGACAAGTCGATACCCCCGAACTCTGAAGGAGGAGTTCTCAGACTGAGAGGAGTTGGGCAGACTGCCAGCGTTGCGTGTGAAATGTCATTATCCCAGGTACATTGGCATATTTCAGTATGTCATATGAATATAGTTTCATGGGCTTTATTTTCTTCAAAAGCCAAAAGATCGCGTTGCTCACGTTTACAAGCCAGCGTCTTTATAGTAGCCTATTATTGGCTACTGTTTTACATAATGGAAATGCTAATTCAATTCAATATTTGTGTGGTAGGTAATAGCTATCTTCAATATTATAATATCAAGCTACCATAGATGAATCTGAAAAATCGATTTGCATTATAGCCTGAGGCAAGACACTTTCTCACCAGAAAAATAAATAAACAAATGACTATCAGCCTGCAGACATTAGGATAGTTACCCTGAACGATTATTTTGTCCGTCTAATCATGCATTATTTACTTGCAAGAATGTAATGTAGCCCCTACCAAACTTGTACACGGCGTTTAGACATAGGCTTATGATTTTTTTTTTGACGGCCAGCATCGGTCGGGCACACACCCCTCCTCCTCCTTTAGCTCACGCCAGCGAGAGAACGCTGGACCAATATCGATCCTCGTCCAGCCTTTTATTTTGTCACTCTCCCTTTTTCTCTTTCTACTGTCCTCCGACAAAACCTTTGACTTCTTGGTTTTACTTGCTGCTTCGGCCATGACAACAATAGACAGAGGTAAAAAAATATATAAAAAAACGCTTGATGGGCTCTAACGTCAGAATTTGAGGAAGTGATGTATGCCGTAAAGCAGTCGAATTTTGTAGTTCTTTTGGTGGTCGGGTTCCTACCCGCACCCCGAAGTTACAAAGTGCCAGTAAAAGCGATACAGACACCGTCAGGCTATGGCAGACCTGTCATTCAACCTATTGTAAGTCGATGTACCATCTCAAGGGTTTTGGAAAAATATTATAAAGGTTGAAAAAGCTACATAGTGCTGCTTTAAGGCCTTTGCGACGTTAAATTGCGAAGATCTTGAGTTTTCGTCGAAGGGTGTGCCCTTGGCGGCCTGACAAATGTACACCCAATTACAGCCTTTTGTTGATTTATGCATCATCGGATAAGTTTAATGTTGCTTGCAGTTTGGATGTTGCTAGGCAACCACAGACAGCCTGCAGTAACGATGTCCGATCTGACCCAAACTTCACATGTTTGATAAGAGTCCTGTCCTGAACACATGACCATGCTCATATTTGGTTATAGCAATAGCGCCACCTGCTGGTAGCAGGAAGTGTGGCAAATACAAATACTTTGACATAGTCCTCCTATATTTATTATCATTACATACTGCCCACCAATGCCCTGTTTTTCTAAAACCGCCGGGTGGCTGCGACACGAGTGCGAGGGCCCTTTCCATCGCACACACACACACACACACACACACCCTGTTGCTGGTGTTGAAGGTGCTGAGTTCAGTGCTCGTCTCTGATAAAGTGGATCGAGACGAGGAGCTTCTGTAACTCTGGTGTCTCGGAGAGCCGTTTGTGATTGGTGGATCTGTCAGTGTGATGTTGATGATTGGTGGAGAGATCCTGGGGGCTTGTGGGCTTTCTATGGTCGTCTCGGGTCCTTCTATGATCGGTCCGTCCACACAGTCCTCTGTTTGAAGCAAATTGTTTAGAAAAATAATTATTGATTGTATACGAAATAGCATATAACAACTGGCTTCTTTGAAGCGCGAGTGTTTGCCCTGAACATTAGTAATGTTTGCATAGAGCATCGCCATGTTTTGCATAAACTTTCCTTATAATGAACAGTACCAGTCGGGTGAGGTTAAAAAAAACACAAAGCATTTAAATATCATCTTTCCAGTTTAGTTTGCTTCTGTGGACTTCTCCAGAACTTGCCAGGCAGATGCATGAGCAAGTTTATTACATTATTATTACATGTTTTATGAACATTTAATTTAATATTCAACAATATTATTGATCTGCCTGCATTGACACCATTATATGAGAAGTGAACTGAGCTGGACGATGACATCACTGTTTTCTCCAGAGCGGCTATATATGTATGAATTAATAACTTTTTTTACAACAAAAATGAAACATCACTGAACTTACTTAAGCTGGACTATGACGCTATTTTCTTCTAGAAACAAACTTTGTTGCATTATTTTCCTGTTATCTCTGTAAAGCTGCTTTGAAACAATCACATGTATTTGTATACATGTGAAACTCGAAAAATTTGAATATCGTGGAAAAGTTATAATTTTGATGATTATGGCTTACAGCTTATGAAAACCCCAAATTCAAGATCTCAGAAAATTTGAATATTACATGAAATCTATACAAAAAAAGGATTTTAAATACAGAAATGTCGGCCCTCTGAAAAGTATAATCATGCATATGTATATAGTTATATATACTAAATATATTAGTTTCACCTTTTAATTTGAATTACTGAAATACACAAACTTTTGCATGATATACAAATTTTTCGAGTTTCACCTGTATATATAAATGTGGCCCATTCTGTACCTTTGAGATGAGTAGATGTGGGCACGATGCCCAGGCGACCGAAGAGCTCGTCTGTGTCTGGATCGACCACCAGCAGACGCGTCTCTGTCCCGCCGGCCTTGATCAACGCCACCACCTCCGCGTGACGCAGACCCGCAATACTGCTGTCATTCACCTGGAGACACTCCAGAGATTACTTTGGCTGCATACTAATTGTTAGGATAGGACAATGTTTGGCCGAGATACAACTATTTGAAAATCTTGGAAAAAAACATTGAGAAAATCGCCTTTTAAAGTCACTTATGTTCGCGATTGTGCTGCATTCACTCACAAAAATAAAGGTTTTATATATTTACGGTAGGAAATTTACAAAATACCTTCATGGAACATGATCTTTACTTAATATCCCAATGATTTTTGGCATAAAAGAAAAATCGATAATTTTGACCCATACAATATATTGTTGGCTATTGTTACATATATATACCCGTGTGACATGTGACTGGTTTTGTGATCCAGGGTCATGTTTAGTATGCAAGATTACAATTCAGGCCTTGATCGAATCCCAATGCATTCAATCGAGCTACACATGATCAAAACAAGACGCAAGAGAGACTGAACCTGTGCGTTTCTGGATCGAACAATATCTTATACACATGCACACTTGTACTCGACTATATTATTTACTCATTATGTTATTTTTATATAATTTCATATAATATTATATATATAAAAGAATAAAATAAAATGTAGTTATATCATTTATTATATTATGATATACTAAATATAATATTATTTTTATATTATAAATTAATTTAATATATTATAATATTAAATGAAATTATGTATAATACGTAATTTGTCTCAATATTTTAAAACAAGACAGAAGAGACTGACACTCAACATTACACTTATACTGAACTATATTATTTATTTATAATATTATTTATATTTATTTATTATATAATTTAATATAATCTATTTTATTAAATACTATCTAAAAATCCTAGTTTAATAAAATATATCACAAAATATAAATGTTTTATTTTACATAGTAATATAATATATATTATAAAACGGTTAGTTCCAATCCTTGATTCTGATTGGTCAATAGCTGTGCTTTATTTCACGATAAAACACGGCTATGACCGCTTCACCCAATGGTTCTATGTATCACTACACAACACCCCTAGCAACCACTCTTAGCAACTTAAACAGATGTTTGATCTCATTGATATTGTTCATTTAAAGCTAGAGTAGAGCATTGTGAGAGATCGAGTAAGTGAGTGTAACGTTACCTGCATCCTTCAGGTCAGTCCTATATTCATAATAAAAAAAATGCGTTTGAATGTCCGCTGCGATATGTTGTCCTTTTAACAGTCATGGGGTTTTCCCGTGCATAACGTTAAGTTAGTCATCTGTCGCGTCTTCCTTCTCCGTGATCACATGTTCGAGTCCTTTCAAAAGCCTTCTCTACTGACTCACTCACTCATAAAGACAGTCTTTGCCGCCATCTATTGGCGAAATAATATGTAACTTCTGTTGCTGTTTACGGTCCGGGACTATTTTTTCCAGCGGAAGGAATGCTTATAGTGATTTTACTTCATGAAAGTTGCATAGAAACATCGTTTTCGGCTTTAATATTTTTATTGTGTGGCAACCGTTTTATAAAAGCAATAAGGTACTCGAGGCAAGTGCTGTATCGTGAATAAGTAACGGCTGAAGGGGTTGCAGGCACTCCGCTTCGCGTCGTGCCTAACAACGCCCTCCAGCCGTTACTTATTCACGATACAGCACAGCCTCTCGTACCTTATTGCTTACGTATGTATATATATATAAATATATACACATATATATATATTATAAATAAATAATATAGGTCAGTAAAAGTGTAATGTTCTGTATATGATACTACTCACGTTATGTACAGTACATAATTTAATTTAATATTATAATATAATATATTAAATGGTGATGTTATAAAAATAATATATAATAAAATATATATTATAAATAAATAAATATAATCAATAATATAGTTAAGTATAATAATATTATAAGTAAGCAATAAGGTACGAGAGGCTGTGCTGTATCGTGAATAAGTAACGGCTGGAGGGCGTTGTTAGGCACGACGCGAAGCGGAGTGCCTGCAACCCCTTCAGCCGTTACTTATTCACGATACAGCACTTGCCTCGAGTACCTTATTGCTTTTATAAAACGGTTGCCACACAATAAAAATATTAAAGCCGAAAACGATGTTTCTATGCAACTTTCATGAAGTAAAATCACTATAAGCATTCCTTCCGCTGGATAAAATAGTCCCGGACCGTAAACAGCAACAGAAGTTACATATTATTTCGCCAATAGATGGCGGCAAAGACTGTCTTTATGAGTGAGTGAGTCAGTAGAGAAGGCTTTTGAAAGGACTCGAACATGTGATCACGGAGAAGGAAGACGCGACAGATGACTAACTTAACGTTATGCACGGGAAAACCCCATGACTGTTAAAAGGACAACATATCGCAGCGGACATTCAAACGCATTTTTTTTATTATGAATATAGGACTGACCTGAAGGATGCAGGTAACGTTACACTCACTTACTCGATCTCTCACAATGCTCTACTCTAGCTTTAAATGAACAATATCAATGAGATCAAACATCTGTTTAAGTTGCTAAGAGTGGTTGCTAGGGGTGTTGTGTAGTGATACATAGAACCATTGGGTGAAGCGGTCATAGCCGTGTTTTATCGTGAAATAAAGCACAGCTATTGACCAATCAGAATCAAGGATTGGAACTAACCGTTTTATAAATACATATATATATATTAGTGCTGTCAAAAATGTATTAATATATATATATATACAGTACATATACAAACTTTTATGTTAGATGTGATTGATCGTGTCAGTCACAATCAATCACAAATCAATTAATCACATAACATAAATGTTTGTAAATATATAATATGTGTGTGTGTGTGTATATATATATATATATATATATATATATATATATATATATATATAAACTTATGTTAGATGTGATTGATTGTGATTAATTGATTTGACACTAATACCGGTATATACATTTATATATAATGTGTTAATATTATTATACATAAATATTAATTATATTCTAATATACTACATATAATATTATTTTTTATATTACATAATATAATATAATATTAAATACATTTTATGTATACTACTATATAATCTGTCTCAATGCATAGGTGCAGCACACAGTTGTCGTCAGCATTTGTCCAGCAGGGGGAGAGTGAGTCCATGTCACTTCCTCTCTCTGTGGACCTTCCTCTTCCTCTTCCTCTTCCTCTATTTGAAGAAGCCTTACATAACTCACAAACTTTCATAAAACATTTGTTTTCCAGCTGTCTCTGTCTGATAATAGTGTTTGGGGTGTGTAGGTTCCTGTGGCTGGTGAAACGCATGAAAACTGATGTAATGCATGTGAAAGTCTGTAGGGTTTCCTGACGTCCATACAGGAGGAAGGGTGTTTTACCGTGAAATAATAATACACGGTTTGTCAATGTAATAAAGCAGACACACATGCAGGGCGTCACGGCCATGTCATAAGACTTCTGAGGAATATTCAGAAAGTGCCACGTCTAAAATCCATGAAGCTTTTTTCTCCTAATGTTGCTTTGAACAGCATTTTTTTAAGTTTATATGAGATTAATTAATGTTGAATGTAATTTTACGTATTAAACTTTCGACGTCCTAAAAAAAAGAAAGAAAAAAAAAGCACAAATCTAGTTTGAAAGTTGCCACTTTACAACTACAAACATTAACTCATGATGATTTTTTGAATTACTAATTTGTGAAGTGAATCACTTCCTATAAATAAGTGTTTTGCTATTTATACTCAAATGCATTCAGAGACAAACACAGTTGACTGGATTATACGCTGTTTGTCAGTCATAATTACTGATCTGTCTTCGATAATTACAGAAACCGGCTGCAAATTAAATCTATTAAGACGGATTTGCTCTCTCTGACGATCACGGCATCTTTCTCTCTCTCTCTCACACACACACACACACACACACACACACACACACACACACACACACACACACACACACACACACACACACACACATGTCTGGTTCGCTATCTTTGTGGGGACTCTCCATAGGCGTAATGGTTTTTATACAGTACAAACTGTATATTCTATCCCCTTACACTGCCCCTGTCCCTAAACCTACCCATCACAGGAGACATTCTGCATTTTTACATTTTCAAAAAACATTTCTTAGTGTGATTTATACGCTGTTCTCCTCATGGGGACCGCTGGCTGGTCCCCACAATGTAGGTGATTTCAGGTTTTACTATACTTGTGGGGACATTTGGTCCCCACAATGTAATATAAACACGAGCACACATACACACACACACACACTCACACACACACACACACACACACACACACTCATATACACACATACACAGTGAGTGAAATAAAAGCAAACTAACTCCCTGCTCTAAAACGGGATCCTCCCTTCACAAAGTGAACAAACCAAACATCCAGCCGTTCTCTTCGATTGCCTAATCTGTCTCTCTTCAGAAGCGGTTTAATCTAATCTAATCCAGTGCTGCTAATCTGGGCTAATCAAGGCTCATGTAATCCCTTCCGATCACCTCGATGAGCCGGTCTCTCGGCCTCAGTCCCGCATGCTCCGCTGGAGAGTCGGGGTCCACCGAGCGGATGTACTGACCCGCGTGGGACTTTTTGCAGTGCAGGTTGAAGCCGTAGCCCTGCTCGCCCAGGGTCATGTGACACAGTCGAGGACGCAGGTCTTTCGTTACCGCCTCCACCTCCGATAATGCCTTCTCCTGGAGAGAGAGATACAACAGAACAGAAATTAAATGGAGAGGAAATATAATGCTCCGTTGGGTCAACAAAACTGGAAAATTTACTGTTTTAGGCTAATAATTAGCTAATGAAACCCAATTAATAAATAAATCAGAGGAATACAGTGAAAGTGTTTGGCTACAGGTTTTGTCTGGATGAGCAATCAGTCCACATTAACTGTATATTCTTTATTTTTATTTACTTAATACTTATAATTAGGTATGAAATCATATGTATTTGTACGGACAGAAATTCTCATCAAACACATTTTCCACTATTTTTCTGGTGTTTTCTGTTAAGACAGTTTACTGTGGCATTAATATTTTTGTATGTATTTGATCGTTTTACATGTTCCGATGATCACTTCCTGTCTAAATGGGCGAACTCGCACCAGTACATTTTCAGAACAACCGGATTCTCGGTAAACCCGCGCTGTGTAAACGCAACCGCACTGGACAACTAGTCGTCAGTCACGTCAGACACTTTGGCTTTCGCTAGTCTCAGCCTCAGACGTCACGACCATGGACCTATGGCTGAACGTCTGATGCATATGGCACACTTAACTGGGAACACTCCAGGAAACACTTCAAGTCATCTTCTGATTGGTTGAATTTTACAGGATGTCCGGGAGACTTGTGTGTCGCGTTCTTTAATCGAGACTTGTGTTTCGCCTGGAAACAAAGATGCCGTGATGCCAAACCCCCTCATGGAAAAGAACGCTATCATGTCATTTAAATATATTCAATGGTACTGTCACGGATACACCCCGACCAGCATCAACTCAGTACACCTGGTCACGCTCATCATCGCCTGAATACTGATTGCTCACCCCCTGCACCGCATCACGAACTCACCACGCTGCACACAGGATTTAAGCTTCAGTGTGTCCATGGTTCTCTGTCAGGTCTCATACTTCTCTGGTTCCAGGATTCCCGTGTTCTCGCAGCAAGTATACTCAAGTTTATCACTATTCACTCTCCTGTGTGTATTTCCGACGGTGCATCAGGATTCTCCAGTCTGATTCTTCGAGTTCAAGTTATTCAAGAGACTATTTCAGTTCCAGTTATTCCCTGTTTCCTGTTTTCTATTCTGTGTGGATCTCAAAGCCTTCTATGAGTTCGGATATTGCACAACGTGTATAAATAAAGTCTGTTAACCGTATTCCTAGTGTCCGCATCCTTCCAGTGGTGTGACAGGTACAACCGTCTTCAATCACATTATACATTTTTTGTGCAATCATTTATGCTTATTTATCTCACTAAAATAATCACTTTAATTAAAATAAAAATTAACTCCTTTCTAATAGTCAACGTAAAAATCATAATACGCCAAACTGCATTTTGTTCATATACATATAATTAATATTTTATATTCAGCAATATTATGATTATGCCTAAACATCTCACCAATGTTTAGGTGGGGTGCATGAATGTAAAAAGCCAATTTTCTCATTCAGAGGTGCGTTTCCCAAAGCCAACTATTGTCGCAAGATCCTCATTACCAATAGAGTTCAATTGAACTTCTGGTTTAATGACAGACATTGGATGAAAACTACTACAGCTCCCTTGAGTACTTGCAGTACCTTCTTACGTAGTTTCTGGCCAAAGAGTGAGACCGTCTGGTATGTTATATGATATATGCAGGACCCTGGACCTTCACGAGGACGTGCGAGCGTGTGTGCGTGACCATTGGCTCGTTTCCTTCAAGAAGTGAAAGACGCCCAGCAGGAATAAGGGACATTCTGTGAGACACCATGTCACTTCCTATTCTAAGACAATACAAGGGTGGTGTCTGTTTGTGTCCCATGGGGAAGAGTGACTGAAGAACCTCGCCTTACAAACACACACATGTGCTTTACCTCCTGAGGGTGAGTCGCCGCTTAATCTAATCTTACATACACACACACACCCACACACACACACACACGCAAAACAACACTCTCACTGAATTCTGGGAAAATTTCCCAGAAATCAGACACCCCGGACCAGAGAGTGTGTGAACAAAGCAGCTAAATGAGAATTAAGGTCAAAGAGAGAGAGAGAGAGAGAGAGTATGAGGACAACGAATGAAAGAAGAGAGACAGAGAGAGATGGAAATATAGTTTCACTTAAAGGGGACAGATCTGTTTTTATAGCATTTTACTTTTTCCCAAGGTCCACCTTTACTGCAAAAAGTGAAAATGTGTTGCCTTAAAGAGCTATTTCTACCTTAAATTCAAATTATGAAGCACATATTTTAGTGTATAATGGAAGTCAAGGTTTCTTGCTTGAATAATAGTCATAATTAAGTTTGATAAACAGTCTGATTTTGCTACTGTACCTTTAAGGCTTCCATATATATAGATTACCTACCATATACACTACTGTACAAAAGTTTGGACTCAGTAAGATTTTTTTATTATTATTAAGTTTTAACGATAATTTTAAAAAAGTGAAAATTAAGTTTTTAATGTTAAATGTCCAAATGAGGCAAGGGTGTAAAGTTACATACAAGCTATTTTAAGGCGTTTTTAAGAAGAAAAAAAACGCTTAAAACGTCATATAAGAAATATAAGACGCATATAAGATGCGGTATAAGAAAAAATGATAAAGAAATTCATACTTTTATTGAGCAAAGAAGCATTAAACTAATCAAATAGTTATTTTTGATTTTTGATTTCTGGATTTTATGTACAAATACCTCCCAATACTAATACCTATCGTGTTGAAAATGACTTTGCAGATCCACATAATAAAGACACTGCTGCTTTCACACAGACAATTGGGCTTCACTGTACCTGCATGCTGGTCTGTGATGTGCTGAGGTCAGTGATGAGGTCACAGACGGGTTCAGTCTCAGGCGTGACGCTGGATTCGACAGTGAGTTTGGTGAAGGGTTCAGTCTCCGCTTCAGTCTTGGGTTCACTTGGGGACGGCGGAGACAGGAACACGGGCGACGCCAGACGGGCACAAGCTCTGTAGAGCGGGGAGCCGTTCATCACTCTTCCAGGGCTGCTGGGACTCTGAGAGAAATACCAGAAGACAGTCTGTGGTCAGTTCTGTACTCCGTAGTTTCAGTGTCAGGTGTGTGAATGCCAGTATTGTTTGTGTTGTGTGCAGTCAGATGCCAGTGTTTGGGGAAGCTGCTTCGAAACTGCTGTTTGCCAAGACACAACCTACTCATAATTAATTAAATCACAGTCAAAAACAGCCTCTTGCAGATATGATCGGCTTCCATGTTTAGCACTATAATCATAAAGATCTATATAAATTATAAGATAAGCCACAAGTAATATGTGTTTTTGAAGCTCCCTTGAAGTCCCCCTGTAGTTTGATCACCAAAATGACATATTTAAGCGCTTTTTTCCTTGAAAAATTGTCTTCATGCCTTAAAATTGTTTGTATGTAACTCTACACCCTCATTTAGTATATGCGGTTCTATGAATATGCAAATGAGCCCCGCCTCCACTCACTCACTCAGCTCAGAGATCCACTGGTTGACGATCACATGTTGATCTGATTGGTTACAAGGTAGTTTGTGACGTCAGAAACACCAGCGATTTCAAACCGTGTTTTTGAGACTGTCTTTGGTTCACTGCAGTTTTAAGGAGAAAATACTCAGCAATGCTGTCGACTTATGAATTTACACATGGTTTGTCTTAAAGCATATTAAAAACACCACATAGACATATAAACAACATTAAAACCTTGATTTTCACCACAGGGGGACTCTTAACTGTGGTAAAAACAGTAACATGAGACTTCAGGTGGCTTATTTTGTTTACACAATGACAACAACAGCAATTTGTAGCAAGTTCCATAAATAGATTAATTCAGTAATACTAATAAGACTCAACAATTCTTCCACCAAGTAATTCAGTTAATTCATGGTTGCCAAGCAACTTGGCTCATTAATATGGCTCATCTAATCAGAATTAAGAGTCAGATTTATTACAAAAGCTTCAAATCAGATCAATATTGAAGCAAAGTCAGGAAGAGTTCAGTGAGGCTCACAGCATCAAACTTGAACACATAAATTACGCTCTTAAATACACTACATGACTTTTAAAATCTTAAGTTGAGAAACATTAGAATGACACATTTCACTCAACTGATTTGCTCAAGGGGAGAAATATGTGAATACACTAAATGATTTAAGATCACATACTGCCAGACTTTAAAATTGTTCCGAATACAAGGTCAAAATGCAAAAACGTGCCTTGTTGTAAGGAGACGCATGACCAAAAAAATCGGCTGCTCTAGAATTGGCTCAAAATATCAAACATGCTTGATCTCCAACTGGATGAAATCATAATCTGACCCTAAAAAGTCAGAGGGCCCTATTTTAACGATCTGAAACGCAAGTGTCAAAGCGCAAAGCGCAAGTAACTTTGTGGGCGGATCCCGGCGCTGTTGCTATTTTCCCGGCGGGATAAATGCCTCTTGCGCCTGGCGCAAATCTAAAAGGGGTTGGTCTGAAGTAGCTTCATTATTCATAGGTGTGGTTTGGGCGTAACGTGAAATAAACCAATCAGAGCGTCATGTCACATCCCCTTTAAGAGCATGATGAACGAGGCGCTTGTTCCATGGCGCAATACTATTATAACGGCGCATTTACCAGGAGCGCTTCAGAATCGGTTCACAGCCGAGGAGATCGATGTTCTCGCCAGGGCCGTAAAAGAAAGAGAAGTGACATTGGGGATGGGATAAACCCACACAAATTAGCTTCGGTTATACATGCATATAATAATTTGGGTAAATATGTAAGCTTTATGCCTATTTTTCTGATCGTCATGGACACACCATATTGATACTGTGAAGCTGCTTTGATACAATCTCTATTGTGAAAAGCACTATATAAATATACTTGACTTGACAACAATGATTTCCCTCGTGTTTTAATATTTTTCCTTATAATAATGTATCATTTGCAAAAAGGAAAATGCATCTGTGTAGATGAGAGAATCATCTACAGTGTATGCGCGTTGTTCACACTCTGTATTATGACCAAGCATGCGCGCTTAAAATAGCATCTGAATGTACGCGCAACGCGCCACTGACTTTAGACTAGTTTTTTTCTGGTCAGTGGCGCAATTGTTTTCTGGAACTGCAAAATAGCACCAGGGATTGTTTGCGCCGGAACACGCCTCCTTTTTTGCGCCGACCCGCCCAGGGAGCGCAAGTTCATTCTCTAGTTTACCAACGTGCGTCTGTGGAGGGAAAAGTCCGCTTTGCGCGGGTGCAAAATAGGAACGATACATGCGTCAGTGAACAAAGTCATTTGCGCCGGGTGCAAGATAGGGCCCAGAGTCTGTATGCATCCCAATTCAGAGACGGCATCCTTCGAAGGACTTAAAAAGCCATGCCTTCCAAACCGTCATGCACTACACCGTTTTCTGTGAAATTGATCAGCTCTGACTGACTAAAATCTGCAGACAGGCTCTGAATTTCAGCAACACTAGCATTGAGTCGTCCAGACTGTAAATTGGGGCAAAAATATGTGCACAAGTTGTGTAGTGTAGGTATACTAGCTTTAATAAAACTAGAAAACACTCTAATTTATATAAAAGAAATTAGAAATAATACAGAAATGGCTTGTTACTGGAAAAGCAACACTTTTTAGTTGCTTTTTTTGTTACTTTTAGTTTCTCTCAAACACTGTTAGATGGTTGTTGGATTGAATCCCATTGCAGATGGCGTTCAGAAAGTCTGCAGCTAAAAATAAAACAAACAATAACATGATTGCATGTTGACTATCACTGGATTTCATGGCTTACAGGACTCTTGCTGTGTGCTGCTGATCCTATAGCCGTCTGCTGTCAACACACCTCACCTGACCTGGACACATCGAGGCGCAGGTCGTCTATAAAGAGCTGTGTGTGTGTCTGTGTGAGAGAGAGAAAGTGTCTTTGGGTCGATTAAATGTATCCCTCATTTCGTACCACACATGTAATCTTAGGCTTGGTTGATTTCACATCTGCGCAAATCAAAAGGTCTGATTGTCCTCAAAATCAAATATTGCAACGTACTATAATAATCATAAACTGCATAAGCTTTTTTTTTTATTTGTCCATTATATGGAAAAACTATTATTTTCAACCCTCATTCTGAAATGATCCGTTTTTAAAGGGCAGGTATTTTAATACCTGTCAGTAAATGCCTACTGTTATGATACGGTAAACAGTATCATCATTGCCCACCCACTATTGCACGTGAATAAGTGTTTTCAAAACATTATCCACATAAAACTGTCATTTACAGACAAAGCATTATGAAATCATTTACTTGTGATGCAGCTGCTGTCAGGTCCAATACTGTCGCTGCTTCATCTGTCAACATAAGTTTCTTTGCAAACTGTGCCTCGTTTACAAAACAACCAACTGTCAAATGCTCCGAACCAACATATAATCCTCCAACGTGATGCAGGACGCCATTAAATAAACCATCCACTTGTTGCTGGTATCCTTCTGAAGTCTGTGCAGAAATGAGCAAATGAGCTGTTTAAACAGGACATGTCAAGGCCAATATTCCTTTACGCTTCCATTAACTCTTCCATTTGTCCTGTGTCGACAGACTCAAGTGCGTGGATTATTTCAGAAACTAAATGCGCATCTGTATACTGTATCTAGTGTAGACAGCGTCACTGATTATAATGCGTTCTTTTTGCTTTTGACGCAACGCAACGCTCACATCCAGTGTAACCAGATGTCAGCCGTTAAGGGTCTAGCTAGCCTCCGTTTTGTTTGACAATAGTTCGAACGTCAACAAGAAGTGACGTCACCCAGGATCGCTTAGAGCACCTTTAAGTGACTGAATGCCAGTGGGCGGGGCCTATGGTCCAATAATGTAAAATTATTGGTCGATGTATTGCTCTGGAGGCAGTCATATGCAAATGTATTAATTTGCTCGTGTGATGTCACAAATCCTGCAATATCCAAACAAGCCGTTTTTGGAGTTTGATTAAGTAAATGCTTTGTTTATAATGAGGATATTTTAAGCTATGAAATTTACAGGATGTTTTAATGGTACAAAGACCGCTTATATGTCAAAAGATCAAGGAAAATTTGATTTCTAATGTCCCGACCCCTTTAAAGATTTCTTAAAATAACCATTTTTTCTCAGTGTGAATTTTGTTTTTGATAACCTTTTTCCACAATAAAGAACCTCTAGTGGAATTGAAAGGTTCCATTTATGTTAAAAGTTCTTCATAGATGCTAATAAAGAACCTTCATTTTTAAGAGTGTATGTCTATATGGTTTTATAAGTTTGAGTTTATATCGTTTTTTTTTTTTTTTTAGTTTTTAGACTAAACGAAAATGAGAAATGTTGCATTGGCAACTAGCTGAAATAAAATGTTTTTTTTTTAAATAGTTATTTCATTTCAATTAATGTTTATTTTTCATGATTTTATTTTTTTGTATTAATTAACAATAATAACAACCCTGCTTTGCTGAGTTTTGGTTTCCAAAGATGTCACGTAACCTGAAATGTTCACACACCTAATTTGACTATAGCTTCTGTCAAGTGACACATTCATTTCCTCCAGTTTTACATTGAGGGTTGGATTAGACCAAAAACCTGGTGTTCCCCTGAAGAGCACATGCACAACACAAGCACTTCTGGAGCTTATAAAGGTCCGGAATGAACTAAATGTGGCACATTCTCGATTCCCAACCGTATCCTTCATACAGTATGATCTAACTATAGCACACAGCTCCTCTCTGGGCTGGATTTTCCCTAGACTTCCTCTCAAAGAGTCTCCCACACAAGAGGAAGGTGCATGTACGGAGAAGGAGAAGGTATGGCCACGACATGCCATGTTTCCAAGCTCAGTTACATCGATACATTTATGAAAATAATACCTTATTAATGAAGCTGCCCTCTGAGCTCTGTCTGCTGTAGATAGGCGTGGCGGGGTCCCGTGGGGAGGCGCGAGGAGAAGACGCGGCAGAGGAACGAGCAGACAGAGAGCCCATCTCAATCGCCCTCTCCTCCGTACACGGCAGCCCGTGAAACTTCAGGAACTCGTCTGTGACCCGGTCCACCACCAGCAGTCTGGTGCGGTGCCCCACCTCCAGGATCCGCTCGACAACCTGACACAGAGAAGAGGAACCACTGAAACGTATCACACAGTACCATGGCATTACCACTCGCTTTTTGGTACTATGACAATTTAATCGTAGTATTTTATTCTTTGAGGTACCGTGGGGTACCATAGGGTACCCGAGGGGACATGGGAGGGGAAATTATATTTTTAATGGTTTCGTGTTTGCTCGCAAAACTTTTGCGTACTCCCCCAAAGGTATTGCGTTCCCAGAGAAATTTTGGATTCTCTTGCAAAATCACTGAAACTAAAAGTTTTTCCTCCCACCTCATGTTACTTCCAGCACAAACATTTAGCAAATAAACGCAAAGTTTCTCGGGGGAACGCAAACATTTTGCTAGCGAATACAAAGTTTCTTGTGGGAGCGCAAATGTTTTACTAGCGAACGCAAAGTTTCTTACGGGAGCGCAACATTTTTGCTAGCGAATGCAACGTTTCTCGGGGCAACGCAAACATTTTGCTAGCGAACGCAGAGTTTCTCGCAGGAGTGCAAAAGTTTTGCTAGGGAACGCAAAGTTTCTCAGAGGAGCATAAAACTTTTGCAAGAGAACGCAAAGTTTCTTAGGGGAACGCAAACGTTTTGCTAGTGAATGCATAGTTTCTCACAAAAATGCTAAAGTTTTGCTAGAGAACGCAAAGTTTCTCGGAGGAACAAAAGTTTTGCTAGAGAACGCAAAGTTTCTCACGGGAACGCAAAAATTTTGCTTGCAAACGCAATGTTTATCAGGGAAAACCAAAATGTAGCTATAGAGAACGCAAAGTTTCTAGCGGGAACTAAAAAGTTTAAATAGGGAGTTTCTCAGAGTAACAACTGTTTTGCTAGAAAATGCAAAGTTTCTTGAGGAATGCAAAAGAGAGAAAGCAGAAGCAATGACATTTTTACTCTCATCTCATTTGTTTTTTTTTTACCATTAACCATGTCCCTTAAGGGCTCTATACAATATAAATGCTATGGTGCATGAATATTATGTCAGTCAGCATGGTATTAAGATTTTACATATTTATTGTATTATGGATCACCGTCATTTTAGATATAAAGACACTACAGTAAAAATATTTTTTACAGTAAAAATCTATAAAGTTATTGCACTATTTCAAGGCGCTGCCCTATTTATTTATTATAGGTGTTCCCCAGTAATAACTATGTTAAAATGTGGTTACCACGGTAAATGTTTGTAAGGGTGGAGGCGAAAGTTTCGTAGGTTTCGCAGAGGCGAGACAACTGTTTTCTTAACATCTACACACAATGATACAATCTTAAGCAAATATACATTAACCCTGTCACGTTAGTGTGGAATACAACACGGCCGGTGTCTCAAAACATACTCGGATCCCTATCTAGACAGCATTGCGCGGGTCTCACGCGCGTTTCGAATGGGCGTGTTTTACAGGATGATGCTGTCTAGGTAGGCATCTCACTAGGTATTTTTGGGACACGTCCCCAGGTGAAGTGGTCCAACAGGTTCTCCTCTCTCATTACCTGGTGATGCGTCTCTCCCTCCACGTTCTCCCCGTTTACCTCCACCACCCGGTCGCCGCACTTGAGCCCGGACAGGTCCGACGGGGAGCCCGGCTCGATCTTGCGGATGAATTGCG
This sequence comes from Semotilus atromaculatus, assembly GCA_031834385.1. NCBI lineage: Eukaryota > Metazoa > Chordata > Actinopteri > Cypriniformes > Leuciscidae > Semotilus > Semotilus atromaculatus. The sequence continues at coordinate 595,820 of JAULUF010000038.1, read as the reverse complement.
CTCCACTGTTGCGCTCCCCGTGCAGATGAAACCCGTACCCACGATCTCCTTTAGTCAAATAACACAGCCGTGGACGAAGCTCCCGCTCCAGGATCTCTCTCTCCAGAGTATTCGCCATATCCAACTGCACTCGAGTTCAGTCACAACATGAATATATGCTGCGATATGATGAGTTAAGTTTGATAGGATGCATTATTCCACATGCTGAGTCTGCAGGCGTTGCTTCTTAGCCGTTAAGAAAATAAACAACATAGCCTATAAAAACGGTGAGAAATAATAGCTATATGTTTTTTTTTTTACCAATTCAATTTTAAAATAAAAATAGGCTACTATAGGCCTATATTAATATAAATAAAAACTAAACAAAACACATAAAAAAACACCGCACACTTTAGCGGTAAACGCGCTTAAAACCGCGTCCTCCGTTTGTTTTAATAAATCCCGCCGTATTAAAAATGTTTACTTCAATTTGTGTTGAAAAACAGATCTTTACTCGAGTGTATCGTCCACAAAATTACTCTCTTCATCACACTTACTGTCCGATAAGTTTTTTTCAGTAGACGTTCCGTCAGTCACGCGCATTCCACATGCGTTCCCAGTGATAAAAAGGATGCGTATTCTTCTTCAGAAATAATATAATCAATCAATAATAGTCCAAATGAGTCTCTGAGGCATCAGTGTGCGAGTGTGAGAACGGAACAGGTGGAAGAGGATGAGAGAAAACTGTAAAGTGTGTGTGTGTGTGTGTGAGAGAGAGAGAGAGGAGGAGGAGGATTGGAGAGATCAGATGTTGGATAAGTCACAGATATCCATGCGGAACTCTTCCTCTTCATGTGTGCTTTTGGACAGATCTGGGATCTGCTCATCTAACCCACACTGATTCAATAACACAGACACATAACTGACCTGGAGCAGTGATTATCAACTACTGTATAAGGTCCATTATCACCCACTGCATTTAAAACAGGCCAACTCGCCCACACGTTCAACTGCAAATCCGCAAGGTCCCAAAACACAACAGTAGATTTACAGTGAGAGCAATGAATATGTGACGCTAGATGTACTGTATTTGGTAATATGATGCTTTCCCCCTTCATATTAGGCTACATCTGTAAATGTTTGGAATTTTCTTAACGTGAAGTAGTTTTTGACAGGTCTGCCCTCTAGTGTTGATAAAAACTGTTAAGGCTCAAATTAAATCACAAAAGGTTGTGTTCAAAATGAAATAGCGTACATTGAATAGGCCTACTGAATGTTGCAAACATTAGTACGCTATTCACGTGACCTTATGACGTTGCACGTGTAGTTCAGTGAATAGCGTCGTTATTATCTGAGAAGTTATTTGTTATTTTATTATTTGTGGTACACTGTCATTACAATGTTTGGGGTAATAAAAAAACAATACTTTTATTCAGCAAGAGTGCATTAAATTGTACAGTAAAAACGTATTAAGTGTAACAAAATATTATCATTTTAAATAAATGTTCCTGGAAATATGTATCACGCTTTCCACAAAAATAACGGTGTTCAGCATTGATGATTATAAGAAATGTTTCTTGAGCATCAAATCATCCTAGTAGAATGATTTCTGAAGGATCTGCGACACTGAAGACTGGAGTAATGATGCTGAAAATTCAGCTTTGATCACAGGAATAAAATTACATTTTACACTATATTCTCATATAAAACAGCTTTTTTAAATTGTAATAATATTTTACAATATTACTGTTTTTTTTTACTGTATTTTTGATCAAATAATGTGTGAGCGGACCCCCGCGCCTTAGTGAGCGGAAGAGGCTCTTTCAAAAACATTAACAAGTCTTAATTATTCAGAACTTTTAACAGTTAGTGTACATACTGGCAATTTGCATATTGTACCTAATAAACACACTGCAAAAGTACACTAATATGCTATTCTATATCGAATACTAGCGTGCTGTGCATATATATCATGGGTTACAATTTATTTTAAGGTGTCTGTGTTACAGTGCAATTATATAATAGTAATATTAGAGCAATATTAATTAACAAAATGTTCTTGCTATTTTAGGATTAGGGTTTGGTTGAGGTTTAGTTGCATGTAATTATGCCTAATTTACTATTATTACTATGGTAAGTACATGTAACATAATAACATGGACACTGTAAAATAAAGTGTTACCAAATCATTTATATGGAAAACTGACTCAATAAAAGTTTGAACGCAATGCATTGTGGGATGCAAAATTTGGGCATTTTTATGTGGGTGTTCAACGCATGAAGGACAATTTAGTATGCTGTTCTAACAATGTCCTTTAATATAAAACTAATATAAAACACATTTTCCATTTAGTTACAATATATTTGATAACAAACGTAATCAATGTGATGTGATATTTGTGTTGAATTTACACAGTCCTCAGTTCAAGCTGAATCTAAGACAGAGGTGTGTCCTGATGGTGGCGCTCCTGCTTTCCCCTCCGTCGGTTTCCTCTTGGCTTTTCTTGTCCCATGTTTCCTTTAACCTGTGGTGAGGGAGATGCTGGACTGGACTTGAGCTTCTTGCTGGGAGAGGATCGGTGTGCGGCGGGACAGGTGTGCTGATTCACACACACGGAGCACAGCGGGCCGACTGGTAAACACACCTGCTGCCCGAAACCAACCAGCAGCCAGTTGATCTCGCTCCACAGATCTCTGCAACAAGGGGAAAGGCAGAAAAGAAAATTGCGATACTTCAATGAAACTGTTGTGAATGTTGTCTTTTAGAAATTAATGTTGGAAACAACAGGACGAAAATAGAGGTTACCGTGGTAACCACTCCTCGAGAGCTCTCCGTGTCTCCTCTGGTGTCTTGGTCTCTTTCCTGGTCCATCCGAGCCTGTTTGAGATTCGGTGAACGTGGGTGTCCACGCCTACACACACACACACAAAATATTATAAATACAATATCTACAACTAATAAAATTCTAATTGGTCAGTTTAAAGAAAGATTTGAAGTTTTTTAGAATGTAGGGTGTCACTAAAGAGTTCTGATTGGTTGCTAGGCAGTTGTAAGAGTGTTCTGCCTAGTTTAGAGGGCACTACAAGGTGGTTGCCATGGTATTCTGAATGGTTGCTAGGCAATTACAAGGGTACATAGTTCTAGGTTGTTTGTAAATGTATTTTTTGTCATTATTATTATTAAAAAAAAAAAAAAAAAAAAAAAAAAAAGTTCTAGGTTGTTGCCATGGTGTTTTGGTATAGCTCTGCTGTTTAATAGGTAGTTGCTAAGGTGTTCTTACTATTTTATAGGTGGTTGCTAGGGTGTTCTGACTGTTTTATAGGTGGTTGTTAGGGTGTTCTGACTGTTTTATATGTAGTTGTTAGGTTGTTCTGACTGTTTTCTAGGTAGTTACTAGGGTGTTCTGGGTATTTTATAAGTAGTTGCTAGAGTGTTCTTACTTTTTTAATAGGTAGTTGCTATTTTTTGGGCTGTTTTATAGGTGGTTGCTAGGTTGTTCTGACTGTTAGGGGGTTGCTAGGATGTTCTGGCTGTTTTATAGGTAGTTGCTAGGGTGTTCTGACTGTTTTATAGGTAGTTGTTAGGGTGTTCTGACTGTTTTATATGTAGTTGTTAGGTTGTTCTGACTGTTTTCTAGGTAGTTACTAGGGTGTTCTGGCTATTTTATAAGTAGTTGCTAGAGTGTTCTTACTTTTTTAATAGGTAGTTGCTATTTTTTGGGCTGTTTTATAGGTGGTTGCTAGGTTGTTCTGACTGTTAGGGGGTTGCTAGGGTGTTCTGACTGTTTTATAGGTAGTTGCTGGTTTTTTGGTTGTTTTATTGGTGGTTGCTAGGTTGTTCTGACTGTTAGGGGGTTGCTAGGATGTTCTGGCTGTTTTATAGGTAGTTGCTAGGGTGTTCTGACTGTTTTATATCTAGTTGCTAGGGTGTTCTGACTGTTTTATAGGTAGTTGCTAGGGTGTTCTGACTGTTTTATAGGTAGTTTCTAGGGTGTTCTGGCAGTTTTACTGGTAGTTGCTAGGGTGTTCTGACTGTTTTATATCTAGTTGCTAGGGTGTGCTGGATGTTTTATAGGTAGTTGCTGGTGTTTTATAGGTGGTTGCTTGGTTGTTCTAACTGTTAGGTGGCTGCTAGGGTGTTCTGACTTTTATATGGAAGTTGCTGGTGCTTTGGCTGTTTTATAGGTAGTTGCTAGGGTGTTCTGACTGTTAAGTGGTTTGCAAGGGTTTTCTGACTGTTTTATAGATGGTTGCTAGGGTGCTCTGGCTGTTTTACATGTGGTTGCAAGAATGTTCTGTGATGATTTTTCTCAGGTCATTATGGGAAAACTATGTCTAATTGGGTAGAAAAGTTAAAGCAACTTGAGTCAGAACAGACTCAACTTTGTCAAGTCAAGATAATAATTTAGCTTCCTCCCTACCGATGCCCGAAACCTGGTTCCAGGCGATATCCATGGCCAGGTGGGCCATCTTAGGGCCGACGCCCGGCAGACGCATCAGACCCTCCACCGTGTCAGGAATGTCTCCGCCAAACTCCTGCTGGATCAGAGCCGTGGCCTGTTTGATGTACTTCACCTTTGTCTGAGAGGACGCTTGTGAGTTTTTGACAATTTAAATCTGTTGCTCTAATATACTCATACATTTGAACACTTATGTGTCACTTACCCTCCAGAAGCCCACTGGGTAGATGAGTTTGCCCAGAGTCTCCTCGTCCATGTTAAGTATGGCGTCCACGCTGAGGTCATGCTCACGTAATCTCTGCATAGCGCCAGCCGTCACAAGATCTTTCGTTTGACTGGACAACATTAAGGAGATCAGCACCTGGTAACGACGCACCTGAGGAAGGAAGAGAGAAAGCTAATTGGTTGTCGATTACCTCCGGTGGTCTGCGATTGGTTCTCGCTCACCTCAGGCGGGGCCTCTGTGTCATAGCATTTTTCTGCTCCCATTTGGTCCACAGGAGCATCCCGTTTGCTCCTCATCTCCCTGATAAATGACAGCTGTGTTCTCCAATCACACGGTTCCCTCTTTAGCCCCGCCCCTTCCTCTTCATACTCCACCTTCAAATGGCCCCGCCTTGTTTTCCTAGATGACGTCAGAAGGGCTTGATTATCCACTGCTTCTTCCTTCACTTTTGTGGTTGTCTTTTTGCAATTTGACACAATATCTGTAAAAAAAAAATAAATAAAAAAATTCCATGAATAACAATATAACATTTAAAATAGCATTGTTTAAAATAGTGTAGGTCTTCCTGTGCAGTTCATCTGACCTGTAGGAGGCTGTGCATGTGCCTGCAGTGAAATACTCTGCTCGTGTACTTCTGCTTTCACTTTTGGAGGATCATCTTCTGATTTGAGCCCTTGAGCCATTCTGGATCTCAATCTTCGGATTCCTCCTTTATTTACAGCACTTTCCCCCATACTATCAGTTGCAGAAGTGTCTAATCCAGCTGTTGAATCGGTGAAATATGGAGAGTTCATTCTTACAGTTAAACGACGAAACACACATAAGCTCCGGACTGGCGCCAACATTAGACTTTACGTCACAAATATAACCTCAATATAACCAACACATCTCCTAAACACAACACCAATATCCATATTATTTTCGAAAGAACATGATATGTCAGACTCCTAAGTGAATCATTCATTTGAGCCGAATCTTTAGAATGAATTCGTTCACAACACCTCTCTGATTGAATCGTTAAGAAATCGGATTGAATGGATCCGAGGGGAATGACACAAAGGAATCACTGAAACGACTGTTTGTTCGGGTTCATTACAAAAACATGTACTGTTCGAAAGAACTGATTCTCGGACTACACAGTTTCATAAGCGTAAATCATTTGTAGTTTATTAACACAGCCTGCGTGTGTAAAGCGAACGCTCACTCGCTGCTCTCGGAACTACAATTCCCTATAGTTGGCAGTGACGCGACTTGTTTTTGTAGGAAGTGCATGTCAGTGTAATAAACATGACTTCCGGGGGGCAGTAAAGGGGGCTGGTGTGAGAGCTGGAGCAGTTTCTGCTAGATGAGACACTGTCACATATAAATGCATAAATCGGGAGCGATTCAGCTATATATTTTAGTATATATCTTCTCAATATCAGCACACTCCTACCATCCGCAGACGGTAAATAACAGTGTGTTTGTGTGTTGCATTGGCTTGTTTATGTGTTGAGACTGTTTTATTTATTTATTTCTCCTTGTTTATTTGTCCACTGCAGACATGTATTTAAACGGTTTATTTGTCTTGTTTATTTGCAGGTATTGTTCTCTGTGACAGTAAGAGAAATATTACATTTTAACATTTTAAATGCACGCTTTTTGTGAGCTTGGGCTGAACGGAACTGTCACGAGGTGTCAGACGTTTGACTACTGTGCATTGTTTTTCTACCCTGTTTTCATGACAAAATAAGCAATATTTCACTGGAATATACTGTTGTTTATGTCGCAAAATGAGTTATGACTTAATTTATGAGGTCTAATGTTCTGGAAATGACATGTCACAGATCACACATGTAAGGTTGTTTGAAGGATTTTTCTGACTCTGGGACCACGCTACCAGACTATTAGGGGCCCATGGCCCCTTAATATATGTGTGATATCTTTCACTAATAATATAAGAAACGTTTATTTGTAATTCTTAAGATATATTACAAAATTAAGAAAAAGCAGGGTTAGGGGAGAAAAAACAAAAAGCTATACACACACACACACACACGCATATATATATGTGATATATATATACACAAACTTTAGACTCGAAAAATTAGAATATCGTGCAAAAGTTTGTGTATTTCAGTAATTCAAGTTAAAAGGTGAAACTAATATATTTATATATACCTATATATATGCATGATTATACTTTTCAGACGGCCGACATTTCTGTATTTAAAATCCTTTTATTTATTGATTTCATGTATTTTTCAAATTTTCGGAGATTTTGAATTTAGGGATTTCATAAGCTGTAAGCCATAATCATCAAAATTATAACTTTTGCACGATATTTTCACCTGTGTGTGTGTGTGTGTGTGTGTGTATAGTAAAATATATAATAATATGTCAATGTGTGTGTGTATTTTTAGCTTTTGTGCACCTCCAGCTCCGGTGGTCTAAAGTATCTCTCATTCTCTTTGGTTCAGGGTCTGTCACAGGCGTGAAGATGAATAAACAGCCCAGTAAAGAGTCTCTGCGGGACAGGCTGAAGGGAGTGTTTGGCATCGGTCCGCCCCGGCCTCACAGCAAGCAGACGGAGAGCAAACCCTCAGAGTTTATCATCACACTGGACATCCTGATGGTCAGAGATGCTCCAACTGAACATTCACATCTTCTGTACTTCTCCATGACTTTGTGTTCCTCATATAATCTCTGTTATCCCATCGTTCAGGAGCTCACTCCAGAGTTCAGCCTACACCACCGGATCAAAGTCATCCACCATGTGTGTGAGCTCGCCAAATCCAAGAAGTTTGAGGAGGTGAGATCGTAGAGGAGCAGCTGTGTGTTCCTGAATGTATATGTGCAGATAAAGTGGATGTAGTGTGTGTGTGTGTGTGTTTCAGAATGCGGTGGAGGCGTTATGGAAGGCCGTGGAGGATATGATGCACCCCGAACAACCGCCTGAAGCCCATCATGCAGTGCTTGTGCTGCTGAGAGCCATTATACAAGGACAGGTGTGCATTTTCAACACTTTAGGAACAACAATGCTGTGTCCTGCGAACAGAGCTCACGTTTTCTTCATGCTCTTCTTGTGTAGGGTGAGCGGTTGGGTCCATTAAGAGCGTACTTCTTTAAGATCATTCTGGACTATCAGCCCTCTAATGAAGATCTGTCCGAGAGACTGGAGGTGTTCAAGGCCCTCACGGAAAACGGGAAAGACATCACTTACCTAGAGGAGGAGATCGGTATGTTGTTTATACTATACATAATATATATTTATACACAACATATATATATACATCTGTGGCCACACCTGTTATTAAGATGTGTTTTCGTCAATCTGATTACAAGGTGTAAATGCAGGTGTAAACGGGGTCTAAAGCGTTTTGTCCACCTTCCACCACTTCCAGATTTCTTTGGTAGTGTAAACGCTCGTGTGGTCGAATGTGTTCAAACAGCCACAAAAGCCCGTCTTCTCTCCGTCTACTGATCTAATGCGTGAACGTTATGGGAAGCTCTAGGCAGACGGGTTTAAACTATCGGCTGGAGACTCAGTTTGGTTTGAAGATGAAAAACGTATCAAGCTCAATGTTCTCTCATCATTCCTGATTTCAGCGTTCGGCTGATCTTGCGTCTGTCAGAGCAGAAACTAAAGCTGATGCTCTCCGTGTGTTTCTGTCGTCTCCTGTCGTGTTAAAATGTAAATAGCGAGAGCTTAGTTCATCCATTAGATTGAAAGATCTGAAAACACACACATTTACCCGCCCATAGACCCTCCCCTCGAAGAAATCAGGACAGAAGTGGCTGAAAGTGGACAGAGGAGACGTATTAAAACACCAGGTGTGAACAGGAATGTGTCTCCCTCGTCCACTTGTGATCCGATCGACCAAAACACATCTTAATACCAGGAGTAAACACGGCCTAAAAAACTCATGTACTCACCCTCATGTTCTCCCAAACGTATATGATTTTCTTCTCTTGTGTCTGTCTGAGTCGCTGTTGTCCAAATATGTCCTGAATGGTTTTGTTTAGCGTCACACGCGTGTTTGTGTGTGTTCTCTCTTTCAGCTCGGTTTGTCCTGCTGTGGATGGAAATCGGCCTGTCCTCAGATTTCCTGCATGTCCTCGTGAACCTGGTCAAATTCAACTCGTGCTACCTGGATGAGAACGTCTCCCTTATGGTCCAGTAAGAAAACACTCGCACATCAACTTCAACAAGTTCAGTGTTCAGATAGTGAAGGAAAAGTATCCAGCACATGCTCCTCCTCCTGTAGTTTTTCAAAAGGGTCCCATGACATTGGTTAATGAATATGCAGAGATTAAATCTAAACGTAAGAAGGTTTTCACTCACGTCGTTGAATATTTGTTTCTCACAGGAAAATCTGCTTTCTGTGTAACCGGACGACTTCCTCCACCGATATTGAGGTACGTCAGAGTGGCGCTTGATTCAGTCTTTCAGGATTACCATCAAACCAGTGATAGCTGATCCTTTTATCTGTGTGTGTGTGTGTAGGTTGCGCTGCAGGTGTTAGACGCTGTGGTGTGTTATAACTGTCTGCCCTCGGACTCTCTGACGATGTTCATCATCACGCTGTGCCGAACTGTTAACGTGAAGGAGTTCTGTGAATCCTGCTGGAAGGTACCCGAAAAAACCCTGTCCAGCCGGTTTTAAGAAAACATCGATGCTTCATATGTTTAATGTGTCTCTTTTAAGCATGCTTTGACTTCCTCTCACTTGATCTTTTTGTCTCGTTGTGTGTCTAGTTGATGCGTAAAGTGTTGGGGACTCACCTGGGTCACAGTGCCATATACACCATGTGCCGTATCATGGAAGAGAGGTACGGAGTGACTTATGTTTTGTGCTTCAGTACCAAGACCACACAAGTTGCTTTTAGTCTGTAATTATTATGAATATTACAGTGAAAGACCGTCAAAAAGCATTTTTTTTTTGCATTTTCTTTCATTACCACACATAGCAACATAACACATTTTTTAGTAACTAAAAGCGTTTATATAACGAAAGTCATTAACAAATGATGTTCAGCTTTTTGTGATCATAAATGTAGACTGTTGTAAGTGGCAATAGTCTAATAAATAATATTTAATAATACTTTTATCTTATAATTTTCATCTATATTGCTTAGTTTTTTCCTTTAGGCCTTTACTTTATTTGCTTAAATAATTACAAGGAATGTACATAAATGTATTTATATTTATGATCAGTGTTGGGGAAAGTTACTTTTTAAAGTAATGCGTTTCAATATTGTGTTACTCCCTTATAAAGTAACTAATTGTGTTACTTAGTTACTTTTTAAGTAATGTTACGCTACTTTTGCGTAACTTTTTCTCGCCTGGGCTGGCTTGTTTTTTAACCAATTTAATTTTTAAAGCTGTGCTGCCATTCTGGATTGCAAAAAATTAAACACAAATGTTATGTTTATCTAAAGTAATTTTTCCTTATGGTTAAATTGGATCATCGAAGGTCAAGAAATTAAAGATATAACACATTTCATTATTGCAGGTTTGTGTAATATTCAGAGTTTGCATTTCACTTTTTTTAATTAATTTTGAGGAATACTGAAATTGTTATTGTGCCAGTGATATGAGTAAACACTTAGTCTAGAACTACAATAAACCACAACATTTCTGCACTTACTCCCGATTTCCCTCAACATGGGAACAGGAGAGCTGTCAGTCCATACATAGGAAAACAAAGTAACTTTAGTTTCCTATTTGAAAAAGTAACTCCGATATTTAGTTGTAAATTTAAAAGTAATGTTTTACTGTACTAGTTGAAAAAATTAATCTGATTACTTGTAATGCGTTACCCCAACACTGTTCATGATACATATCATATTTTTATATTATTACTAATATTTGTAAACTTTATTTAGTAGAAGTTAATGAATGTGTTAACCGCTGAACTGTTGTAATGTTGGCAGCACTAGTGATCTCCGTTAGTGTGTGTGTCTGTGGTGTAGGGTGTACTCGGAGGACGCCGCTCTCCTCAGGGGTGCAGTGTTTTTTGTTGGGATGGCGCTGTGGGGGGCTCACAGACTACCTGCCCTCAAAAACACCCCCACTCTGGTCCTGCCTTCCTTCTACAAGGTGTCTAACAATTTGCCATCAGTTTGTGTTTATGTATGTATGTATGTGTATGTGTATGTATTTTTATATGTATGTGTATGTATGTTTATATGTATGTGTATGTATGTTTATATGTATGTGTATGTATTTGTGTTTATGTATGTGTATGTATATATATATTATTACCTACTACTGTTTGACCTCTGACCTTTGTGCCCAGGCCATGAGCTGCTCTAATGAGGTGGTGTCCTATGAGATCGTGCTGTCGATCACGCGACTCATCAAGAAGTACGGGCGAGAGCTGCAGGTGGTGACGTGGGACATCCTGCTGTCCGTCATAGAGAAACTCCTGCAACAGATACAGGTACTCACACACACTTCTGTTAGATTTTAGTTTGCTTTGTTCTGAAACACGGGTTAAAGTTGTTACAATGTTGCAGTTTCTTCTTGGTTTCGGTTTGCCTTTTAGGTATTATTTTTACAACCAAATATTAAACCAATCGTTGCTGGGAATCTTGTCATATATAAAATTCACGATGAAATACAAACAGGACAGGCATATAGAATTCTACGGAGCCCCTAAAGGGACATGGTGATGGAAATAAATAACAGATGGGAAGAAAATTTATATTTCATTGCTTTTGCGTTCTCTTGCAAAACTTTTGACTTCTTTGCGAAAGAACGCAAATGTTTATTTTTTCCCTCCCATCTCATATTTTTTCCATCACCATATCTCTTTAGGGGCTCGGTAGAATTATGAGAAAGAGTTTAACAGCCTATGATGGTTTGGATGTAACATCACACCCTGAATGGTCAGAAGAAGTGCCTTCTTGTAGTGGACATCGTCATGCTTCACAGGGTTAAAACGAATAGGCTTGCTTTGTCTTTGCTCCATGTTAATCCACGATTCATTGTAAGAGGCATTAGCTAAACAAACACCGCTGCCTTTCACACAATATGTGCCATTACCATCATATATTGCGATACAGCCCTGCTCGTTGCCCCTACGCCACAAGTTAACTGCTCTAAAGTTTTTCAAGCGGGCTATCCCATCGTTCAGGTCATCTCTGACTTACGCCTAAACGTACGTGAGAAAACGCTCCAAATGAGCCAGGTGTGAAAACACCCGTAGGTGTTTGATGGTGTTTGTGTCCTGTGTGCAGACGATGGGCAGTCCTGACCTGAAGGTGATCGTTTATGAGTTACTGAGCACCGTCGAGGAGCTGTACGAGCAGAACGACTTCCACGGATCCTCAGAGAGGTTCTTCAGCCTGGTGGAGAAGTGCGCAGAGAAACGTCCCGTGAGTTCATCTCTCTCTCTCTCTGTAAATCTGTCCTCTTCTGACACGTCTGGTTCGATTGACTGTCGGTGACTCTCTCTGGCAGGACGCGTCCGTGTTGACGCTGATTTCCTACAGAGCTCAGTCCATCCAGCCGGCCAAAGACGGGTGGCTGCAGAACCTCCTGAAGCTCATGGAGAAGTTCTTCAGGTCTGGAAACCTTTTCAAAGCAGCTTCATAGGGAATAAAATGGGAACATTTCAGTGTCAATGTCGTAAAATTCATTTCAATTTGAGATGTTCTCAACAGAAGTAAATAGTGTAATTCACCATTTAAACAAATCCCCAAAAATGAAATTCTCTCTCTCTCTCTCTCTCTCTCTCTCTCTCTCTCTCTCTCTCTCTCTCTCTCAGGAATGAGAGCCGTACTATGATCAGGATCAAGGTTCTGCACATCCTGTCCTTCGTGCTCAGCACAAACCGACAGCTCTATGAAGTCAGTCCTCAACCACACACACACACACACGGATCTCCATGCGTTCGTGAGATTCGCATTGTTCTTGAACATCTGTGCTCTCTCTCTTGGACCAGGAGGAGCTGATCGAGGTGGTGGTGATTCCTCAGCTGGGTCAGATCGCTGAAGATCGAGACCTGTCCGTCAGGAAACAAGCCACGCAGCTGCTGGTGGATCTAGCCGAGGGCTGTAACACGCATCACTTCAGCAGCCTGCTCGACATCATAGAGAAGGTGCTCGCTGATGATGATGTCAGTAACGGAACTTCATGCATTCCGTTTTTTAAATTAATTTTATTTTTTATTTTTTATGTGTGAACACGGTGGAAGTGTTCTTTTTCAGGTCTTTAAATAAACCAAATAGTTCAAAGCACAAGCATGTCTTATTAAATGTGATAATTCTCAAGAATTTAAGTACATTTTAAAAAAAAAATTGGAATGAGATATAAATCATTCTGCCTGTTCATTATTACTGCCAGTTTCCACAGAGCTGTGCATGCATTATTCATTTCTGCAACACACAAAACACCTTTTTCATCCCATTTGTTCACTTTCCAGGGAAAATGGTGCGAAATAGAAATGGAGGTTGAAGCCACTGTGGCTCTTTTACTTAATATAATTAATTCATTTTCAATTATTTAAATGTATTATGTTTAGATTTATTTTGATGTATATTTATTTAAATTGCCTATTAAATTTAAAATGAGTATAGATTTATTTAACTGTTTTAAAACATTCGTATTATGTTTAAATTCGTAACACTAGCATGTTTGCTAGTGATCGACAACTATTAACAGGAGCAAATTATTGTGGCATGATTTTTTTTTTTTTTAGATTCTTTTTCTTATGTAGCATCTCAGATTTGGCACAACAATATGTTGATGAAGCTCAAGTCTCCTGTGCTCCTGTAGGTTGCTAGTCGTCCGCTGTCGTGCTCTATGGAGGGAGAGCGAGAGCTGTGTGTGGAGTCGCCCATGGAGGACGTGCGGACCGCCGTACTGGGTCTGCTAGACATACTGCAGGTACTCGTCGTTTGATCACAGTAATCATGAATGTTCACCATAGCAGCTCCAGTGATTGTGTATCCACGCTTCTCTAGAGTAAACTGTACAGTCTGCCCGCCAGCCACGCCAGCCGAGTGTTCGAGCTGCTGATTTCTCATCTGCAGCTTCACTACAAGAACAAATACTGCAGTGCCATCGGGAGCTCCATACGGCTGAAGGTCAGGCTTTTGACTTGAGTTAGTAAAGCACTTTGAATTACCATTGTGTATGAAATGCACGATGTTAATAAACTTGGCTTGCGTAAAGCGGCACCAGAGCGAACTAACACAACTAACAACTCATAGAAACACCTCGACTTCAGAAAAGGTAAACGTGTCGTTATCTCTCATTGTTTCTGTTTTAGGTCTTTGATTTCTTATTGATGATGAGGGCGGACTCTCTTCATCGCCTGGGCGTTCCCAATAAAGATGGAGTCCTGAGATTCAGCCCATATTGTCACTGTGACGTCGGGTAAGAACACAAACACGAGTTTTCTTTCGCTGTTTTCTCACACACACACACTTATTAAAGAGGATATTTACTAGAGTTATTATTACTTTTAAAGGAATATATTTATTTTAATTCATTATAAAAATTACATTAAGTATAAATAGTTAAAGTCAGATTTATTATTAAATGTAGATACAGTTTAAATGTATTTTAAAATGAACTTAAAATGTATTATTACATGTAAATAGAATATAAATGTGTTTATAAAATTAAATTAAGTATAAGGTATTTAGATCATTTAAAAATGTATAATAACTTTAGTCAAAGTATAAATGTTTTTATTTTATTTATCATTACATTTAAAATTATTAAATTAAAATATATTATTACATTTAAATGAAGCATTAATTTATGTAAATGTATTATTAAAATCGCATTAAGATTTAATACAATATTCAGATGTATTAATTAAATAAATATAAATCTATTTTAACGTATTTTTAAATCCAATTAAAATGTATTATTAAATTGAAATAAAAAATAAATGTATTTTTATGTGTTTATAAAATTAAATTAAATATAAAATATTTAGGGTGGTGTTTAGAGTAACTAAAGTTATTATTAATTTTTAAATATAGTGTAAATGGTTTTCAAATGTATCAATACATTTAAATGAAATGAAAATGTATTATACAATTTAAATGAAGTATACAATTATTTAAACATATTATTAATTCATTATTTATTATTCAAATAAATTAAGGAGGATATTCAGGTTGACTAAATGTGAAAATTTAATTTGAATAAAGTATAAATGTATATACAAAATTTTACGTTAAAATTGTATTACATTTAAATGTATTTGAAATTATTTATAAAATGAAATTAAGTAAATTAAGGAGAAATTTAGAAGTTATCTAAAGTTATCATTAATTTTTAAATAGTTTACTTTAATTTATTAAATTACATAGAAAATATTAAATGTAAATGTGGTAAACATTTATTTAAATGAAGTATAAATTATTAAGGAGCATATTATAATATTATTATTATTATTAATTTCAAATAAAGTATTAACTTGTTTCTTTTTTTATTTATTTAAGATTTTATTACAGTAATTATAACATTTCTTTACATTTGGCTGGTACCTGGAATCTTAGTCAAGGCATTCAACAATTGGGTATAATGGCTGAAAAATAAATAAATAATAATAAATAAATAAATAAATTTATGAAACAGATGTTACATCCAAAATTATAAGAGAAAGAAAAATGGGACATAAAAGTCATCAATTGTAGTAACAATAAAGTATGCTGCAAGGCAATGTCAGCCAACACAATATTACAGCTTTTTTTGTAAATTCAGTAAGCTATATAGTTCTATATTTGTATTAACTTGTTTCAATGTATTATTCAAATTAAATGAAGTATAAATTAAGGAGGGACATTCATTTTTGATCAAATCTCTCCTCAAATGTCTGTTTTTCAGTGAGTCGGAGAAGAGGGTTGTGGACAAGAAGCCCTCGGGAGCGCTATCCTCCCCAACAGGAAGTCCAACTCCCGTGGCTCCGCCCTCATCGATCCGCACCGCATATCTGCCCTACAACCTGGCCTTCAACGTGCTGCTCCAGTGCCTGAAGATGGTACACACACACACACACACAGATGAGATTAGGGCTGCAGCTATCGATTCTTTTTGCAATCGATTAATCTAGCACTCGATTAATCGGATAAAAAAATCGCTGTGTGTTTTTAAACAACCAAAACAAATAATGCATAATGAAAATGATGTGCTGTAAAATGATCAAGCATTTGGCTTTTATTTAAAAAAAAAAAAAACCAGAGGTATTTATTCCAACTCCAACATTTGCCTCCAAAACTAAGTCTATTTATTGCAGTTTTTACCCATTTAGTGTTTATAAGTGGCAGTGCCAACAATTATATAACAATACAGTTAAGTCAACTTACTGTAAAACATGTATAACATGTAAAACTATGAATTAGGGGTGTGACGGTTATTATAAGCGTGAGACCGACGGTTATAGTTGAACCAAAACCGTGTTATTAAAATATCTTGCAGAAGGTTATATACTAATATCAGTGTTGGGGAGTATAACGGAATACATGTACCGGCGTTACGTATTCAGAATACAAATTATGAGTAGGCCTGAATAAAATTGCACAGATAAGTCACATTATATTACTATAATAAACGCACTAAATAAAACATATGTATATGAATGTATATTCAGATTTTGCATGTGTATATACGATCATAAACGGCTAGTAGCAGCGCTTTGCTAATGCCGATCATGTGTTTGTTTGGCCTGTAGGAGACGGACTGGAAAGTCCTGAAGCTGGTTCTGGAAAAGATGTCGTGCACAATCCAGTATAAGGTCTTGATATTGTCGTCTCCGTGCAGCATCGATCATCTCTGCTCCATCCTGTGCTCGATGGTACTGTACACGCGCTGACAAAACATAAACACTCACAGTGACTAAATGTGGTGATTTGTTGATTTGAGAGAGTGTGTTTGTTTGCAGGTTACGGACCGGCTAATATCAGAGCGTTTAAAGAAGACTCCCGATGGATTCTCCCTCACGGATGTTCAGCTGGCTGTGGTTCCTGTCCTCACTGCCCTCACCTCCTACCACAGCTACCTAGAACAGTCCCGACAGGTCTCACACACACACACACACACACACACACACACACACACCATTCAGTATATTATTACAGAAGTTAATAGTTCGGATATAAACAGTAGAGCATTGGCGCTTGCAACATCAAGGTCATGGGTTTGATTCCCAGGGAAAGCAAGAACTGATAAGAATGTAAATGTGTACCTTGAAATACAATGTAAGTCGCTTTGGATGAAGGCGTCTGCCAAATGCGTAAATGTAAATACCAATTGTATCAATTACATCGTTACACCAGTAGGTGGCGACAAGTGACTGTTAAAAAGTCTATTTGTCACTGAATCATTGATTCAAGAGATTAATTAAAAAACGATGATTCATCCAGTAATGAAACAAATGAAGTCTTTATGAGTGAGTCATTGAATCATTCATTCAACCTCGAATAAATTTTTTTCAGAGGAATTAATCATTTGAAATAGATTGAGATTGCAGCAATTCATATTTTGTCATAACCTCCTGTAATTGACATGTTATTTTGTTTAGTTGTCTGAGAATCGTGATCTCTGTTTGAAACATTAAATTGTGATTCTCAATTTATTTGGAATCGTGCAGCTCTACCATTCAGCCTATAAAAAGCTAATAATCAGTGTTTCAAATCAGTTATTGTCGTTAACAAAAATGTAAACTATTAAAAACATGTTAATTGAAATAAAATAAATTTGAACAAGGATATGATATAAAAAATATTATTATTTCAGGTAATCGCCAAGGCAACATGTCTAAATTTTGTTTAGTTGAAGCACTAAAAATACTAAAAGTGAAAATAACTGATATAAAAATGATAAAAGCTTAATAGACATAAAAAAACTGAAACTAATAAATTCGATAAAACAGCAAATTTGATATAACTTTTTATCATTATCATATTTTTTTTATATTAAACTGAGAATAGAAAATAAAAACATATGGAGGTCCAAACCTGCAGAAAAAACTGAGAGAAATAAATACATGTATTAATAGGAAAATAAAAAAATGAAAGAAATATGATAAAACAAATACAATTCTATTTATTTATTTAAATGGTAAATCGACTGCATTTATATAGCGCTTTTCACAGACCCAATGGCGCTTTACATTGCCTCACATTCACCCATTCACACACCGACGGCGATTTAATTCATTTTATAAATTCAAAATATTTAATAATACTATATTGGTGATACTAAAATAACACTGCTACAAGCTAAACCAAAATAAAACATTATTTTCTGTATTTATGAGTCATTTTTAATATTGAGGATGTCTCCAGAAGAAGGTTTTGTCAGATCTAGGAATTTTTAAATGAAATCCAAATGTAACCTTTTTTTATTAGTACAATTAAATGAAATATTTATTCACATTTATTATGACACGTAAACGAAGTACGCGTGTTTTATTCAGTTCTGAGTTGATAGAAGCCAATCATCAGAGCGAATGGTTCAGTCACATGACTCTTTTTAATGCACATCTAGGAACTGGTTTGTTAAAGGTGTTTCCCGTGTCTGTCTCAGAGGGAGCTGGTTCAGTGTTTGGAGAAAGGCCTGATTTACCGCTGCGCTAAGCAGTGTGTGGTGGCTCTGACCATGTGCACCGTGGAGATGCCTGACATCATGATCAAGCTCCTGCCCGCCCTCATCGTCAAGCTCACACACATCTCTGCCACCGTGGCCATGGCGTCTCCCATGCTGGAGTTCCTGTCCAGTGAGCGCAAGCCTTTCTTTCTTAATCCCTCCCATTCTCACACTCTGACCAATCAGAATATAGCATAGTTTGTCTTTTTCGTCTGCAGCGTTGGTGCGGCTCCCGCGCCTGTATGCTAACTTCGTAGCTGAGCAGTACGTTAGCGTGTTTGCCATATCCCTGCCGTACACCAACCCTTCAAAGTGAGTATCATCACACACTTTAAACCAGATTTATAACGTTACAAAAGCTTTCCATGTCCAATCAATGCTGTTCTTTTCAACTTTCTGTTCATCAAAGAATCCTGAATGAAACTTGATAATGATCATAAATGTTTCTTGAGCATCAAATCATCATATTAGAGTGATTTGTGATCATGTGACACTGAAGACTGGAGTAATGATGCTGAAAATTCAGCTTTGATCACATTTGAACATATTCACATAGAAAACATCTATTTTAAAATGTAATAATATTTCACAATATTACTGATTTTACTGTATTTTTAATCAAATAATTCGGCCTCTGTGAGCGTTGGTGTATTTTAAAGGCAGAATGATCTTAAACCACACATATTTTAGTCGTTTTCTTGTTTTTCTTCCGTTCTCTGTAGGTTTAATCAGTACATCGTGTCTCTAGCCCATCATGTGATCGCCATGTGGTTCATACGCTGCAGGCTGCCGTTCAGGAAAGATTTCGTCCAGTACATCACCAAGGTGTGTGCTGGCACTTCTGTGCTCATGTGTTCACAGTTTGAACGATCTGTTTGTGTTGACTTGTTGTTTTTGTGTCATTAGGGTCTTCGTTCAAACGCTCTTCTGCCGTTCGATGACACACACGAGCAGAGCAGCTTCAGAGCGCGCAGCACCAGCCTGAACGAGAGACCCAAGAGGTACACACACACACACACACACACACACACACTCACGATCATGTACGGCCGCATCATGTCAGGTTTCGCCGTTGGACTCAGTCATTCAGGCGCCTCATTGGTAAATTTTTTTTATGGTAGTGGCGTGATTTTTTTGGCTTTATGTGTCTGATTACGTCAGAACACCAGTTGTCACATGCGACTCGCGGACGCCAGTTTGACTCGTTACTTTCTCTCTGTCTCTTCTTATCGGTTTCATTTCTTTGTCTCTGCTTCTCTCTTTCTCTCGTCATCTGTCAAAGCGGTGACTATCACGTCACAACCATTCATTTATGAAAGAGTGTTTCTTCAACTGTGGACATTTGATGTCCCAGGGACTGATTTTTATCCAGACTAATAGATTTTGATTTCTGACTATTTGTTACATGAAGGTCACATTAAAACTGTTCTGGAGGAGTTGTTTTTTTTTAGCAATTCTTTTTAAGTTTGATACTTTTCAACTGCCTTTTATGCAATTAAATCTTAAAATAAAAAATCATAAAAATTATTTAGGCAAAGATGCATTAGTGTGTTTTAGTGCATTAGTATATGTATATGTGTATGCTCGGTCAGTGTCTTTTCCAAATATGTTAATTCTGTTCATTATTATTAATTTTATTTTTATTTTATTTTATTTACATATAAACTGCAAATTGTGATGTAAGGCTGCATAAGATTTTGGTCATTATATTACAAAAAAATAAATAAAACATTCTATTTCTAACACAGAAAGATGATGTGATGGAAATATTTGTGACCGTTCATGAAAGAAGTGTGTTTATACAGTGTTGGACGTTGTTAGTAGATTCATTAAATTAGTACGTTTAAAAAGTTTGTGTTAATTGAGTTTCATTTCTAAAAGGACCTAAAATGGCCATAGTTGAAGAAACACCTGAATATAAAGTACACACAGCTCTAAATCTTGTGTTGATGTTTAATGAGCCATGGTCCCGTCCTGTAATACTCTGTTCAGAATAACTAGTCATAATGTCTAACAAAAGGGCCGATAAACTAGAGGTTAACAGTCCCGCCTAGTAACGTGTGGAATTGAACTGAATCCTATTCATATTACGTTTTACATTAAGCAGACACTTTTCTACTTCATTCATTCTGTCTCCCCTTTTCTTCATTTATCATTTCACTTTGTGCATTGGATTTAAAAACCGAAAGTATCTCATAAACCATTTTAATTTAACAGGAAATTTCCATGGTAATGACTTAATAAACCATTGTAACCAGTATATCTGGTGCAGCAATCAATGCATTGCAATTATTGTAACGACAAGAGAGTTTTTCACAAATAAAAGTCCATGATCAACAATGTCCAGAGCCACAAAACCATCTAATCTCATTATCATGACACATTCCTGGTTAATTTCCAGTGTTTTTATTGTTTTCCTGTCCTGTGTCTTGTCCTGACACTGAAGCTGGAACTTTGAATTACAAGCCTGAAAGAGAGAAAGATCAACCAATGTGTTTAAATGCACAAGAATATTCAGATATGAATGAGAACTTGGTCATATTATGATTATGTAGGATTCATGTAAGCACAATTACCTGATTTCCGTCATCATATTAAGACTTAATAGTATTATAGTCTCTATACATTTCTGTAAATATAATAATGCTTATTCTTATATTAATCAGACTTCTGGGTACTGTAAGCATATTCTGAATATCAATCATAACTGAACATTTGGTTATATATGTACATGTTCACACAAAGGTAATTCTGGGTGAAAAATTTTAACTATTTATGAGACATTTTCGAGTGAGGAGGAGATTTTTTGTTTTTTATAACTTGCATTTTTCAAACATCATAACCTACATTTTGTTAATAACATGAATAAGCCTCATTCAATAGTCGATAAAAGTACTGCAGAAAATTACTTGTTGATAAAAAAACTTGTGTAATTGTGTTTTGATAAAAGCTAACAGTTACTTTTAAAAAAAGCTAATTAAACCAATAACTTTTAAATAAATTATATAAAAATAAAACGCTTTATTCGTTCACTTGTATCAGAGAACTGTGAAAATGCATATGTGCTGCTAAATTATTGAAAGTAAATATATTTTAGGTCAAAGGCTGGAGAAAAGGTTTATGAATCTCTGATTTAGAGCATGTAAACATTCATTTCTGAATCCAGGCTTCAGCAGAAAATCAACCTTAATCTGAAAATGATGTGCATGTAAATGTATTTCCAAAATATATTTTCAAATGCCAGGCATCACATTCTCCATTCCAGCTTCTAGTTTAACTTAACGTCATTCATCTGTGTGTTTATTTGCTGTATTAATTCACACACATACACGTCATGATCATATCACTGTTTTCCTATTGCTATTAATTTCCAGTATAATGATCATTGCAGTGTCTTGAGTGCTTTTTTTCTTCCCCTGTACCAGTATGTCTGTGCTCTCTGATGAGTTTATCCTTTGTTTTCTCCAACTCTTTCATTCCTTTGGTAGAATGCTGACAGTATATTGCTTACTTTATGCCTTGTCATGTGTCTGTTGATCTTTTATATGCTGTTTCTCCTTCCAGTTTTCCGTTTCCTCCTCTGTTATTGTTTCGTTTTTTAAATGTCGTCCCTGTTTTCCGGTTCTCAGTGTGCACTGCTGACCAAGTTACTTTTGTTTTCCTTTCACTTCCTTATTTGACCCCTCCCCCCTCCTCTGATTGGGTGTGGTTTGGGGGTGTGCCGACACCTCGGATCCGTCACCTGTGATTGGTCGCTGGCCCCTTTCGTGACACTCCACAACCAATCGCACTCCCCCATCCACCCATGCCGACGTGGTTAAAATATTCCTCAAATTCCCCCCAACTCTCCTTGGTCACGACCCTTCCCTGACGCACACCTGACCTCGTTTGCCCTCGGGGCAGTTTGCGGACGACCAAAGTGGCGAAGCAAGGCCCCAGCGCAAACTCTCCCGTTAAAGACCTGAAAGATCTGTCGGCCATGGACGCCTTCCGCTCCCGAAGCATCAGTGTGTCCGAGCATGCGGTGCGCAGGTAGAGCATTTTTGGTAACATCAGCAACCGATTTATATCCCTAATTTTCCTTTTCTGTATGCAGGGACGGTGGGCGGGGCTTGGGCATTGGGGGCGGGCGATGCGGGGTGGGCGTGGACATCTGGTTTGGGCTAATTCTGATTGGGCAGGAAAGGGTGCATGCTGGAGGAGGGTTTTGTCTCTTTCTGTCGTGTCATTGGTGGTAACGGTGACTGCATGCGCTGAGCCTGGCCACTGACTTGCGTGCACCCGTTTTGATTTGAACCTAACCCGTTTTGTATTTGCTTTTACTGTGCTTTATTGTGCTGTTTGTGATGGTGTTCATTCGAATGTTTTATTTTATTTTTTATCATGAACAAATGGTGGTTTTACGGAGGCCCTGAAGGGATATGATGATGATGATGATGGTGAGAAGAAAAAAATGAGATTGGAGGAAAAGTGATATTTCAATGCTTTTGCAATATTTCACAAAACCTTTTGCGTTTACTCTCAAATCTTTTGTTTTCCATCAAGAAAAGTTGCATTTACTCACGAAATGTTTTGTTCTCTCGCAAACGTTTTTGTTTCCCTAAGAAACTGCGTTCAATTGCAAAACTTTTACTTTTACTCGCAAAACTTTGCGTTCCCTTGAGAAACTTTGGTTTTTGCTCGCAAAACGTTTGTGTTCCACCAAGAAAAGTTGCATTCACTCACAAATCATTTGTGATGAAAATAATATGAGGTGGGAGAAAATCTATATTTCCGAAAGTTTTGCAAGAGAACATAAAAAACGCTCTTCACTCACAAATAAAGTTTAACGTTCTCTCGCAAAAAAAATGCATTTCTTTGCAGAAACTTTGCGTTCAATCGCAAAACTTTTACGTTCTAGCGCAAAACCTTTGTGTTCGCCCGAGATGCTTCACGTTTACTCGCACAACTTTTACATTTACGTTTACGTTTCCCTGAGAAATTTTGCGTTCGATCGCTAAACTTTTACTTTCTCGTGCAAAACTTTAGCTTCACGTTTACTCACAAAAACGTATATACTCTTTAACAAGACTTTTGCGTTCCACTGAGAAAATGTGCGTTAATTCGCAAAACGTTTGTGATGGAAATAATACGAGGTGAGAGGAAAAACTCTTTTTCTAGTGAATGCAGTTTTTCGGGGAACACAGTATTTCTGTGAGACGATGCAAAAGCGCACAAGCATTGAAATATAGCATTTCTTCCCAACTGCTTTTTCCCCCTTCTCCATGTCCCTTCAAGGGCTCCGTACTGTACACAGGAAGCATGTGATCTTGAAAAAGCATAAGTAGGCGGACAGTCACACAATCTTGCGTCAAGCTTTTCTGTCTTTGCTGTTTGTTGAATGAAATGAACAGCAAAAATTCAGCTCCCAAACACTAGGAGGCGTACTCATCTTTCTCAGCCTGCCGCCTGTTTTAACCTTCACTTATTCACATCATATTCACACACTCTCTTTACACATGATCCAGGTAAGTATCCATCCATGCATCATCAAAGCGCATTTCGAACCAAGAACATAGTGCAAAAACGCTGCAAACACACTGAAAATGCTACACTGACGGCTTCTTCAAATGCTGTTCCTCCATGTTTTGCTTTCCCCCAATTAAATTTTTTATTTTTTTTTAGCACTTCAGAAATTCTGTTATTCATTTACTCACCTCATGTCATTTCAAACCCACATGAAACACATTTGCGGTTTTTCCACTCAACACACTGGACATCATCAGCCTCATTTTAATTTGCATATATTTAAATATGAAGTCTGATGTCCATGTGCTCCTGCTCCTCAATGAGTCATTACACATAACCAGCAGAGGGCAGCGTAGCATCAGAAGAGATTCACACCCCGAACGTCTGCTTATCAACCCAGTGCATCTAATTACCATAAAATCGATTAATTAGTTCAGTGTCTACAAGTTAGAGAATAGAAAGCCTTTATTGCTTTACAAGCACAGGGATTTCATACGGCATATTTGTTTTATTATCTAGATTACCCTGTCATTGCTTTACTAAGTATTTCTGTGCCAAGGGGTTTTGTTTGGATCATTCCAAGGTTGCTCTTTATGACTTAATGATATTTTTGGCGAGCTAATTATGCTGGAATGGATCTAAATCACAAGCCTGAGTTGAAAGTCGACATGAAGAAAATGTACGGCTTCAGTTTTACATTTCTGTTACGTCTCATAAATCAACCGGGAAATTAAACTTTTTCTGTTTTCCCCTCTAAATGAATCAAATATTAATTGCTCACTAGATATCCAGTGAAGAAATGAATATGCCCTGAACGCATTTATATTCATCGCTTATTGCATCAATAGAGTCAAATTATTATCATCATCTACTCCACACTCATCAACAATCATCCGACTGCCGCTAATAGAGAGGATGGAGGGGCTTGATGAACAGTGAAATGTTTTCAGTGTGTGACACAGCAGTGAAAAGATGTTTATGTTGGAATTTGGGCCTTTTAAAAAAGATCAACTTGCTTAGAGAATATCATGATATTATGATCAGCTGTACTGGACGCCCACGATTCAGAGACTTGATGGAGATTTTATGAAGTTAAGATAAATTTGACAGGTTCTTATCTTGGTTTTATTTGAGCTTTCTTAAACTGGAAAATTCATGCATTTACTGTGCAAACAGATATATGCTAATAATTTGGATATTAAAGCATTGTAGGTCAACTCTGAGATGAGGCGTCCACTTCAGCTGGACACAGACTGGGTCTCTCTCTCTCTCTCTCTCTCTCTCTCTCTCTCTAGCTCTCTCTGTCTATCTCTCTCTATCTCTCCTATCTATCTCTCTATCTATCTCTCTCTGTCTCTGTGTGTGTGTGTGTGTGTGTGAGAGCCTGTTTTTGGACGCTCCAGTGATTTGTGGTGCGCTGGTTAAGGCTCAGGACGGGTACACCAGGAGGTTGTTGGATCGAGTCCGGTGAGGAAAAAATCATTTGTGGCCTTGAGCAAAAGCAGCCGAAGGAATGCTCTAGATTCAGCTTAATCTTTTATCGACAGCATTCGTCAATTACTACGGAAAATAGCGTTGACCCTTCCATCAGGTTGTGTTGGTTTACATTAACACCTTTATAGTGGAAGTAAACAGGGGTCACTCACTTTTAGGGCTTAAATGCTTGAATTTTTTATTTTCTGTACACATTTTTTTTTGTGCTATTTAAGATGTAAACTGTGTGAAGTATCACGTGGAAGTTATTGTTTAGTGGTTTTACGTGATCGTGACAAGGAAAGGAAGTGATTCCAGCTAATCTCATGTTAAAATATCTGATGTGAAGTCTTTATTACCTTAAATGTATTACTTTTCCCAGTTTACTTTTATTGTACGTGCATTACAGTAACCTCCGTCTCTCATGAAATTAGTTCAGCCGCCTAAAAATGTGCATTTCATTTGCTGGAAATTACCTTTAAAAATGTGCAGTTAAGTTTGATATAAAATTATGTATTCATTTATTTTAGAGAATTATTTGATATATACACGCACACGTAAATATATTATACTTAAAATAATTAAAATGTGTATATATAATTTACTTCATATTAAGATATAATTATTTGCTTATAAAACTATATATATATATATATATATATATATATATATATATAAATATTTTATATTTAAAATAATTAAAATATTATTGACTATATTAAAATATAATTATTACTTTATAATCAAATAAAAAAATATGTATTTTACTCTATTAAAATATAAATATGTACTTTATAAACTAATAAAGACAATTTATTAAAGACAACGTAAATGCAAAATAAGTAAAACATATTAATATTTTAATAAGCAATTTTTTTAATAAATGTATTTAATATATTGTTTTTGTTGTTGTTGCTAGTGCTGTCTTTATCTGATAGGGTAGTGTAGAGGTGACATTTCTCTGCACACCAGAGATAATCTGCGTCACAGACTTATCAGTGTGAAATATTGACATTTAAGTCCAGGTTGCTGAAGGTGAAGTTCACGGTGTGGAAAACACGGTGTTTTAAAAGTCAAAAGCGCTTTAGCTCAAAGGTGTGTCGTGTGTGTGTGGTGTGTGTCGTCTTAGTGTATGGAGATGATTTGGACTCGGTTGATTTCCCCTGGGATGCGGTTGCTGTGGTTACAGAAAGGCAGGATGCTGATGGCGGTCTTAGATTAATGTGATCATCTGATAATCACACAACTGTGGGTGTGTGTGTGACAGCTGAACGTGTCTGGTGTGGTTTTGTCTGGCTATTCTCTCTCTCTCTCTCTCTCTCTCTCTCTCTCTCTCTCTCTCTCTCTCTCTCTCTCTCTCTCTCTCTCTCTCTCTCTCTCTCTCTCTCTCTCTCTCTCTCTCTCTCTCTCTCTCTCTCTCTCTCTCTCTCTCTCTCTCTCTCTCTCTCACTCACTCACACAAAGTTTGTCCCTTTTATAGACCCAGTTTTGTGTCACTTTAGAGAGAAATGGAAAGGACTTGAATGAATAAAAATGAATAAAGGAATCGTTCACCCACAAATTAAAAACCTTTAAAAAAAATTCATGCATATTTAAAAAAAAACATCACGATTGGTCAATGCACAATGGTGTATAGCACGAATGAGATTTACAGTGAATAATTACTCAAATTTGGGGTCTGTTTCTTATCTTTATATTTCTTATCTTCCTTATAAAAAATCCATATCTTCTAAAGACTTTGCATATAGTGCACGAGTCATATGGGCCACGTTTAGGAAACTTTAAACGTTTTATGACAGTTTCGGACCAAATTTTTTGAAGAAATAAGTTTATTATAAAGAAATAAGTTGTGGTTTTAGAATAACTTGAGAGTGAAAGTGTTATTTTAGTATTATTTATATACTATTTTACTATTAATATTTTGAAGGAGCTTTTATTTTAATATTTTCAGTTTTCATTTTAAGTTTAAATGAAGTTTTAGTAATTTCGTTTATAGTTAGTTTTTTTATATTTCTATTAGTGCTGTCAAATCGATTAATTGTTTGTATATTTTAAGTACACACACACACACACACACACACTTTACAAACTTTTATGTTAGATGTGATTAATCAATTTGACCGCAAAAATTTCAATTTTTATATCAGTTTTATTTTTTAATCAAATTTTTAGTTCTTAAACTTTTTAGTTGCCAAGGCAACATTTCTAATTTAAATAGAAAAAATTCACCTACATATGTATATATAGTTTCAATTAACGATTGAAATAAAATTAGTCTTATTATTCTCAGGTTTAGATAACACTGCCGAGTGAGTCAAGTTTTTTTGGGTGAACTATTCCTTTAAGCAAAGATGAACAAACATAATGTCTCTAATTTGATTCATGGAGTGTGAGTCTGTGTTTTAACTGCATGTGTGTGTGTGTGTGTGTGTGTGTGTGTGTGTGTGTGTGTGTGTGTTTTCAGTGGGTCACTCCAGCTTCAATCATCATCTGAATCTGATTCATTACCCGCAGAGTCTGACTCTCTCGCTTCACACAGTGTCCTAAACAGCCGTGACTCCATTCGCAATCATGACAAGCAAAAAAGAATGTGTAGCTCCGCCCACAGTGATGTCATAATCGGAATCAAACGAATCGGAACTGGAATCAGTAGTTGAAAATTCCGCTGGCATCATGTCTGGTTTAGGACACTGTGTTAGAGAATGAGCAATGAGTTCACTAGCACCTGAATCTGACCTGTGACCCCTGACCCCCGTCCTGTGCAGGATGCAGACGTCCACCACCACCTGCAGCCTGGGCTCGGCCGACGAGAACGCAGTGATGCAAGCAGACGACGCGCTGAAGACGGTCCACCTGGAGCTGACCGAGACCTGCCTGGACATGATGGCCCGATACGTCTTCTCCAACTTCTCTGCGCTGCCCAAGAGGTGCCCAGAGAGACTTCAGTCATCTTACACTCACCGCACGGATTTAAGCACATCAGTATTAGCATTCATCTGGTCAATTAATCACAATTAAATGCATCAACATTTGCAGTTGAGAAACGCCATTAAGTGAAGATAATTACATTTGTTACATTATGTTAGATGAAAGCGCTGAATGATAAGGCATGAGTAATTGTGTTGTTTTTTTTTATCGTGTGTTTATATTATATTATTTAAAATATATATATTTTTAAAATAATATATAGTAATAAAAAATGCACTAAATTAACACATTAAATTAAGTAATTGTAAAAAATGTTTTATCAGGTTTAAAAAATATAAAATAAAAATAGGATAAGATTTGTTTTAAATAAATTAATAATAATAATTTCCCTAATTAATTTCCTATTTCCCTAAACTGAAACCGATTAACTGTTAATTTTCTAGCACTTTTTAAAAACATTTATTAAAATAGAATATTTTTTAAATGTAATGCATAATAATAATAATAGTATATTAATAATAATTGCTTAACTTTAAACTGACACATTTAGTAGTTGTTCATTTTTATTTTGTTTAAAATAAATTAAATGAAATAAAAGGAGAAATATTTACCAACCTTAAACTTAAATAATGAATTATTGTGTACATTTGTTTAAAATATGTTACTAAAATATATATATTTTTTTATTTCTAGAAGTCAGTATTCATGTTTGCATGGCAAGAAAATCTCACTGGCCAATAAGATATAATCTTTTATCTCATGCATCAATGCACCAAAAGCTACTTCAAACTAAAGGAATTGTAATTTCACTCATTTGTAACTCACTTTGAAACAAAGTGTCTGCTAAATGAACGAATGCATTGAAGATGCACACCGAGCTTTTTCTTCTTCTTTTGTTTTAGGTTGGTTTCCACACTTTTAGGTAGAGCTGTAATTGCTTGACCTTCATCCTTTTGTTCACTTTCTATCTGAAAACCTTTTCAAATAGTATTTGTTTTTCATCTCCAGCTGAACGCTGCATTGATCCACCTTTTGTTCCAGAGCAAACTTATTTCTCAGTCAGTCTTACAATAGTTGTTTTGCTCTCTGTGTGAATATTAAAAAAATAACAATATCTTGATTCGCCCGGTTGTTTTGGAAAGTGTAGCATCTACTTTTAGCGTGAGAACAGCAAACTCTCGTCATAGATGAATGTGTTTTCCTCACAATAGCATCTCCAGTGTCTTGTGGCCGCGTGTGACGCTAAATAAAGATGAGTTATCGACTTCATAATCTCTCTCTCTCTCTCTCACTCTCTCACTCTCTCACCCAGGTCTCCCATTGCTGAGTTCCTGTTATCCGGTGGACCCAGTATGACTTGGCTGGTTGGGAATAAGTTAGTCACTATAACAACCAGTGGCGGCTCACGAACCCAAGCTCTTCTCGGCCTGGACACGGCAGAGAGACCCGGAGGAGGAGAAATGACCAGGTTACAAACATTTAACTCTTGCCCAGCCAGCGTTTAAAAAAATTGTTTTTATTTTTTTTTAGATTTTGATCATTTTCACACAATTTTCATGGCCCCCAGAATATTTTGTTGTATGAATATCTGAACATGCAATATATAAAAAGAAACAACAGACACTCTGCTTTTAAACTAAACATTTTTATTCTAGCATTCATACAATTTTTTATGAACTCTTGAACGTGGGTAAGTTTTATTTAAAAAAAGTGTCACATTTTGAGCAAAAAGCTGAGAAAATCACGTTTTTGTCAAAGACTACATCCAGATCAGATTCAGAACGATGATCAAAACACAGATGGAGTAGATCGAGTCCCCGGACACCCCAAAGCTTCACAGTCCTGTAGCTCGTCCTGGGTCGACATTTCATTCAGTAACATTAGGCAGTTTATATTCTTGTATTCACGTTATTTTACATATGCATATGATTACATGTGAGATCGCTCGTTTTTTGCATCTTCTTTGCACGTGATTTGATCAGGAGATTCAGTTCTCTTTCAGGAGATGTGTAATAACGCCCCCTACCGGATAAGCCGGACATTTTCGTCAATGCCGGGGAAAGAGTTAAACACAAAAGACCTTGTTTGCCACAAGATGTTTCGACACAGGAAAAGCAATAGCCTCATATGACAGGGTTTACTGGCTGAGTCTCGTAAGAGAGAGTCTAAAGATGGGAATGTGAGTGGAAAATATAAACAAATATCCATATATGAATGTTCTGCAGGTCGGACCCGTCACTTCACACGCGGCAGACGAAAGAGGCTCCTGCTATACTAGAGTCCCAGTCCGGCCAGCAGATCAACACCACCACTCGCACGCGAGTCCGCTCCATATCAGGTGCCAATGTCCACATCCAATGAAATGGGCCATATCCCTTATGCTGTTCTTTTTTTAATTTTATTTTTTAGGTTTTCTTGCTCCAAAGAGTTGATAATTTTCCACATTCTGCCCCATGAAGTTAAATAGTTAGTTTGCTACTGTACCTTTAAGACCTCTATATATAGATCACTTATTTCATTACTGTCTTTTACCTTACATATTAAACCATTACTAGTTCCTTAGCCAAGTATAATGGAAACAAAACTGTTTGGTTACCAACATTCTTCAAAATATTTTCTTTCACGTTACACAGAACAGAGAAAGCTGTTGGAACGACATTAAGATGAGCCAATAATTACTTTTACGACCCTGTTTAGTTTCTTAAAGGGATAGTTCGCTCAAAAAGTTTCTGTCATCATTTACTCGCCCGTGGTTACCCTTTATTTCCAGTGTTATTTTATTTTTTTTAAAGAGAAAAACACAACAAAATTACTAAAACTTTAAAGGGATAGTTCAGCCAAAAATGTAAATCCTGTAATCATGTAAAGATAAAGTTTGCAGACATACTTTTAAGTTGGCTTGCGCCTAGCCAGAAAGTTTGAAGGATTTCAGTTTGTAATCATTTTAAGTTTTAGTTTAGTAGTTTTAAAATACTTGATCCAGTAATACTAACACTTTCTCTTCTATTCTATTTTTTATTATAAATAATAATAATAATAATAATAAAATTATATTTACTGCGTTAGATTAAACTGAGAAGGGTCATAGCACTTGCATATTGTTGTCCTACTGTTAGTTTCACTGCTTCTATTGTTCTCATGTGTAAGTCGCTTTGGATAAAAGCGTTTGCTAAATGTAATGTAAATGTAAAAGCCAGATAGATAGATAGATATAAGTCAGTAGTAACTGTTTGATTTCCAGCATTCTTCAAAATATCTTATTTTGTATACTAGTCGCAGTGGTATATACCAGTATTATTAGTACACAGTAGATTGGCATTATTATTGAAGCGCTCATTCTTTCACTCCTCTCTCCAGGTGGTCACGCTCTGCGGGCCGGTCCAGCTCAGAGTCTGAGTCCCCTGGTGGCGTCTCCCGAGGGTGAGTACAGCGGCCCGTTGCCTCCGCCTGG
This sequence comes from Semotilus atromaculatus, assembly GCA_031834385.1. Classification (NCBI taxonomy): domain Eukaryota; kingdom Metazoa; phylum Chordata; class Actinopteri; order Cypriniformes; family Leuciscidae; genus Semotilus; species Semotilus atromaculatus. The sequence continues at coordinate 564,202 of JAULUF010000038.1, read as the reverse complement.
CCTCCCGCTGGAGGTCCTGGGGTCCCAGAGGGGAATCGAGGACCACCAGCCTCCCACATCTACCTCCCACAACTCGCCCCCGTTCAAAGACAAGTCCTGCCTGGCTGAGTTTGTGCCCATGTTGACGCAGGGCTGGGCAGAGATCTTCATCCGCAGACCCTCAGGTACCACAGACGAGTGCGTGCTTTACCTCGTAACCTTGGCCCGGGCCGTAATTATCGCCCACTCGCTCCCAGTTATGACACATTTGTGCACAGCATTAAAATTAAATCATAATAACTGCTTTCCAAGGGCGTTTCAGCGGCGCATGAGCGCACATGCGGCCCGCAGGGGTTGCCATGCCATTTTAATAGTTTCATAATCGTTTGACTCACACCTGCCATGCCCACGGGCCTGATTTTCCTCATGCTGCCTCTAAATGAAGAATAGCTCTGGAGCATTTCGCAGAATTTATATTTTTGCATTAATTGTGACGTGTCCTTGAACGCTTTGCTTCTTGAAGAATAACACATGGCGTGATGCTTCTTCAGTATGAGTCCTGAGGATTTCAGAGCGTTGCTATTGTGGTTGTGTTCCTTTCTCTCTTTGTCCGGCACTTTTTTTTTGTGTCTCTTTCTTTCTCAAGTCTGCTTTATAGGGCTCTTGCTGCAGTCTGAACAGCTTTTGTGCGTTTTAGCTTCAGTGTATTCTTATTTTTCTGTCCTACCGGTCTCGCTTTCTCACTCTGTCAGTGTTTAGTTTAGTTTATTTAATGATAAATTGTATTGTAGTAATATACAGTAAATATACTAGTGCAAATAAACTAGTTGTATTAAATCAAGTAATTAATGGTGTAAAATATAAAAATAGTCAGAACTGAATAGTTGATATCTAAATGACAGATCCCCATAGAAGTCAATGGCAAAAAATGTTTTATTAGTAGTGGTTGAACCGACTAATCGATTAGTCGACTAGTCGACCTTAATGTAATGCCGTGACGCTTTAAGCTTGACGTCGACTAGTAAACGTTATCATGTGACACTATGATTACGCTAAATTTGATATAATAACATGGCCGCGTGCGCGTTGCAGACGACAACAGATGAAGAGCCCAGAGGGTCATTGCAGCAAGAAAGCAGCAGTGGCACATCAAGTGTGTGGAAATACTTAACAGCGGGCTGTTTACACCTGGCCACTTCATGCGTTTCTGTGATAGCTATCCGATCGTGAAGAGACCAGTAAATGCCCTCCGAAACGCATTTGAGACGGATTTAAATCCTATAGCTCAAACAACTTCAGAAGGAGGTCTGGGCCGCATTACAGATGAAACTGGACAAGTGTAAATGCATCTGGTTGTTGAAACCACATATGTACATTTTACTCCTCCCAACACGTGTGAGAGGTTGTTTAGGATATATATCATGTTATAGTCATTATATAACGAAACTATGGCAACACCGCAAATGAGCAGCTGAGCATCTGAGCATTCATCAAGCTAACGAGCAAACTATCGCAAATCAAAGGGAAAGTAAGTCACGGACGTTAACACACAATCATCTTCATTAAAAGTAAAGAAACAAAATGATATTACCAGTGCTGTTGCCGCTCTCTCTTATTGCAGTCTTTGATTTTGAAATTAGCTGATGATTAATAAAATGCAGCTCGAACTGCTTTCGGTGACGTGAACTGTTAAATCTGCACATAGCGCGGGGTTTGAAGATGTGATTTATATCCATTTTGCGAAAACACATGCGACCAGTTGTAAATGGAATCGTTTTGATAAATCAGATAGCTATCCGATCTGAGAAAATGCATGAAGTGTCCAGGTGTAAACAGCCCCATCCCTAGCTGTCTTTCTGTATAATTTTCTGCTAATAAATTGCAAATTGTGGTAAGTTGTAAAGCAGTCCCATCTCTTGTGTTTTTATGAATGACGTGAGCGACTAGTCGACGTCGACTCAACTTTGATGTCATAACAGTCGACTTAAAAAAATCTAAAGTCGTTCAACCCCTAGTTACTAGTAACAAAAGAATAGTTACTAGTCACTATTGAAATAAGTACTAGTATCTATTTAATAGGTACTAGTATCTAATGAATAAGGACTAGTATCTAATAAATAAGGACTAGTATCTAATAAATAAGGACTAGTATCTAATAAATAAGGACTAGTATCTAATGAATAAGGACTATTATCTAATGAATAAGTACTAGTATCTGTAAAAAGGTACTAGTACCTAAAGAATAAGCACTAGTAGCTAATGAATCAGTACTAGTACTTAATGGAATGGATACTAGTATCTAAAAAAGAAGTACTAGTAGCATGGAAATAGAGACTAGTAGTTTTAAATGATTAAATGTTAAAACGGCTTGCCATAGTGCCTGTGGTAATTGAGTTTTCCGTATGTGTGATGCAGAGTGGGCAGATGCTGATGCAGATGTTGATTAAATGGATAAATCAGCGTAGCTGAAGGTGTGAACAGACAGCTGGAGGTCTTAATCCTCCTCTGTTATGTGTGTTTGTGTGTGCTGGTTTATGAACTCCTCAGGTTAAACACAGACTGAACTTGCTCATGCACTATTTTAAATTCAATCATGACAACTCTCAAAGTCGTTTTGGTATGTTACTGATTATGGCAGTGTTAATGTATTTGGTCTTGGTGGTATTGACTTGCTACTGCCATTAGATACACAGACACGCTGCTGTGAGTGTGTTAGATATGCTGCTGCTGCTGCTGCATCAATACACATACATGAATCCCGTAGCAGATATAGGCAGGTGGAGCTGGGGAGGTGGAGGAGTTCAGAGGAACTCTGATGGCTCGCAGCACGACTAGCCTACAGAAAACACTGAACCAGACTGTTTAAATCTCATTGGCTGCAGGATCAGCAAAGGCCAATCAGCTTGTGCCTTGCGGTAATGATGTGTTTGCTTGCAGATTGCATCTAAAGGACCGATCAGTCTGGGCCTGTTTACACCTTGTCATTTCATGTGTTTTTTTTCTGATCGGATAGCTATCTGATTTATCAAAATGATTCCATTGACACTTGGTCACGTAAATGGGTTTTCGCAAAACGGATATAAATCAGATCTCCAATTCCCACGCTATATGCAGATTTAATGCAATATGCAATAGATATGAGCTGCATTTTATTGATAATTAGCTAATTTCACAATCAAAGACCGCAATAGGAGAGAGTGACTGGGTGACTAGTACTGAAGTGTTTGCCACCATATAATGGCGAAATAATGTTACTTCTGTTGCTGTTCACGTTCAGGGACTATTTTTTCCAGCGGAAGAAAGTATTTTAGTGATTTTACTGCATGAAAGTTGCATTGATAAACATTTTTTGGCTATAATAAAAAAAATCTCGGAGCCCTTCAGTCGTGACTTATTCACGATACAGCACAGCCTCTCGTACCTTATTGTGTTATGCAGACATTTAAAGGGGTGGTTGATTATGATTTCACTTTTCTAACTTTAGTTAGTGTGTATGTTGCTGTTTGAGCATTAACAACATCTGCAAAGTTACGACACTCAAAGTTCAAAGCAAAGGGAGATATTTTATTTTAAAGAAATTGCTTTTTAAGGACTACAACAAACGGCTGGTAGAGACTACACTACATTCCTCCCGGGTTAGTGACATCACAAACCCTACAATTTACATAAACCCCATCCCCGGAACACAATTTATAGATTATCATGACAGAATATGCTACTCAATGACTAGAAGATAACTACACATAAGCTATACCTAAATTCATCAACTAACCATTCAGTAATGTCCTCTTGCTTCTACATGTTGAGTCTCTCCATCATTATCTGACTCCGGTTTGAACATAAAAGGTTGAACGTTTTTGAAATTTTCAGTGCATGTCTGTGTTAGTGCAAGCTGTTGAAGCTCCGCCCCCTGTTCCGGGAGCAGCAGCTCATTTGCATTTAAAGGGACATACACAAAAACTGTGTGTTTTGCTCACCCTCTAAAAGTGACAACTTTAACATGCTATATAACGATATATGTGGGGTATTTTGAGCTATACATGAATATCAGTCACGTGACCTCTTACGTCATCCGCTGTTTTTCCACTTGACTGCCGCCATCTTGAGTACCTACCGAGTACTGTCATTAGACATTCTCTGGTACTGTCTATGGTACTGACAAACCTATTATCTTAAGTCTTGTTAGAAAACAAACAAAAGAAAACTATTTTTTAAAACATTATTTGAATTCTTTAAAAAAAAATATTGTAATGAATAGAATAGCTCCTGCAGCATGTGCATTAGCACAACAGGTAGCATAAAGCTAACGTTACATGACACAATTTAATTGATTAATATTACAGTTTTATTTTAAACTCACTTTAAAACACCATCGAGTATTTGTATTATATTCCGGTCGCGGTTTAAAATGGTTTCAAGTCAATTATTTTTTTTTAAATATGTTATATTTAGCAATTTATATGAAGCTATGGGGTATCCTTACCTAGCATGCATACTGTAAACATTCTTTATTCATTTGAAAATACCCCAATCGCACGAAAATCACACACAAATCACATATACTTCAAATCGTGCATTTATTAGCTTCTTGTTTCAGGTGAAGAGATGTTACTTTAGCTTTGTAGATGATTGACAGCTGTACATCGAATGAGCGTGCGCTGAAATCATAAGATGTCACAAAGAACCGGCAAAAGTAATGATTATGAATATGTAAAATATAGCAAGGAGATATTTTAATTATTTATTAATAAACAAGTCTTTTCTTTGTCCGTGTCAGTTGCAAAGATGAAGTTGACGATGATGACTCGCGGTCTTCGCAGTAGTGAACGCGCCAGAGAGAAATGCAATGACAGATTACATAAGCAGAAAGCAGTCTGTGTCTGTTTTCTTTCGTTTTGAATTATTCTGTTTAAGTAGACATGTCTGTGAGACGAGTCTACCTTATACACTGAGTTTCGGTTCATTCATGAGACGAGCTCCAGTTCACGCGCTGGCGCCTCCGTTTGGTGATTATATCGTCTGCTATATTTAATTCTTATTTATTAAATCCAGGCAATTGGTTGATGAAACATTGATTAAAATTAAGATACAATTAATACAAAACGTAATTCACTTTAAAGAAAGTTTTTTTGCTTTCTGTTTGATGTCTCTGTGAATGAATGCTTTATGAGTGAGGATTTCTATTCAAAATAACGAATGTTGCTGTTTTATGTTATATTACATTTATGTTACCCCACCGCAGAAAATATTGAAAGCATAGCTAGCTAATTCCTTTGCGACTGACGTATCGATCTTGCCGAAACAGGTACTCAAGATGGCGGCAGACAAGTTTTAGAAGTGAGTGCCGTCAGTGAGGAGACGTTGGTGACATCATCTGATATTCATGTATAACTTCACATACACACTCTGGGGACATCAGAGATTTATTTTACATCTTGTGAAAAGGGCCTTATACCACCCCTTTAAAGTTACTGTCCAGTTGGCATTTGTTTGATCTGTAAATCTGCTCTCATTTGTTCTCTGCTCAGGTAACACCAGCTGGCTGATGTGTCTGGAGAACCCCCCGAGCCCCTTCTCCTCTGAGCTGGGGAACCTGCCGCTGCAGGAGCTGTCCAGCGTGCTGATGGCCATGGACGGGGTGAAGGAGCCCCGGAGCGAGGCCCCTGTTGCCCCCCCGCTGGGCAGGCCCTGTCCCATCCAGCGATCCAACACCGGTGAGCCGCACGACTCCAGCGTCTGATCTCTGATGTTCATACACAGTTGAAAAGAGTTCAAAGAGCTAGCTGTGATATCAGGTGCTCCAGTAAGCATGATAAAGTACTTGATCAAATGAATGCAACCTTGGTGAACATAAAATGCTTCTTTTAAAAATAACTCCAAACTTAAATGATAATTATTCACTATTAGAATAAGTAAATCAGCTTTATTTTGATCTCATGCCGACTTGAAGAATTAGCCTACTTCTATACTTTTATACACTATTTATGTAGCATGTGTACTGTGCACTGAGCACTGAATCTTTTCTGTCGGCACATTCCCAATAACATTGGAGAAAATGTGCAATATGCAACAGAAACATCATCATCATCATCCATGATTTTTAGTTTGTTTTTGGCCTATCGTGATTATTGAGAAACCGTCTAATCTGGGTTATTCAGTTATTCGAGATAACCTCAATAATTGTGGTGTTTAAAAGGGCTATATGGAGAATTCAGAAAGCTCTGTTAGTAGTGACATCGGTGGGCATTAAGTGAACTGTAGCCAGCGACTCCATTAGCCTCGGACGGCCAAATCAGTCTCATAACACAAGACACTGAACGTGATTCAAGGCCCTGATAGGCCTTGAAGTTCTTGTTTGTTCTTGTAAAAAGAAGCTGGAAATACATTGACAGTGATGTACTGTTAGCGAACATCCTGACGCCGTCTACGCTGCTGAGGGCCATGATGAACATGTAAATATGTGCTGCGCGCTTTCCTCTCAATAACTAAATAAACATAACGAGAAAGCGTTTGTCATCCAGACCTCTTTACAGATCATGCTGTTTGCCACTCTCTCAGCCTGAGACTCTTTGACTGTTGCGATGTTGATGGGTCGCCCTGTTTTGGTTTCTGTCTGTGTGTGTGTGTGTGTGTGTGTGTGTGTGTGCGCGGGGTTTGTCGCTGCAGTGGGTGCTCTCAGTTCTCTCTGCTCCCCTGATACACCCGGCAGGTTTCACAGGAGTATTTCCTGGGCAGGTAGATATATATATATATATATGGTGTGTGTGTGTGTGGCTCTTTATTAACACTCAACACCAGAACAAACTGACTAATCAAAGGTGAACTCAACCAATCGCCATACAACCCGAGAACAAGTGATGGGATGATTCCTGAACTTTTTTTTATGTCCTCTTTTCCTGGAGCTCTTTTCTCTTTCCTTTGCTCTTTTTCTTTCATCCATGAATTTGACCTGAAAGGCATCTTTCTCTTCTAAAGCTGCCCAGTTTCTGTCATCTGGTAATGTATTCCCTTTATGCGTGTGATTTGAATTTGACTCGCAAAAAAGTGTTCCTGTGAGAGAGACGGACCCTGTAGATAGAAAGAAAAGTTTTGCCATGTTTCAGCCATTCTTTATAGATCAAGAATAACTCAAATTTTACATTTTCTATTCAACATCAATATTTTAGGTTAAAAATTTACATGAATGTGTAAGAAAAATAGTATTTTTCAGATTTTGTCACCTGCTTTAATCAGCTTTTAGTTTGCCTGTTGTGACAATTTCATTTAAAGTACAAGAATGTTCATGTATTATTATATCAATAAATAATTGTATGTATGTGCCTTTACCTTCATATTAGGGCTGTCAGTCAATTAAACATTTTTACTGTATTAGATATTGCAATTAATTAACTAATTGAATTAGTGCATTGATATTTAAAAGATCTTGATGGCTAATAATAAGACATTGTATTACTTAAATTGCTCGTTAAATATTTTTTATTACTGTAAATACTTTAGCTACAGTAGTACAACACCCAGCCATACTATTACTAGTCCGACTGAAATAAATAATATTTTTAATTTAAAGGTAAGCATATTATTGAATAAACATAAGAGTAGATACACCAATGAGTGCAACATGATGTCATCATTATTTTGGATTTATTTTCCAGGAAGAAAGAGCTTTTGTTAACTTTTAGAGGAACATTATCGTACAGATGACACTCTTCAACTCTCATTCCTCTTCTCATTGGCTGTTTGAAAGCAGCATGTTTTATAAAACCCTTCAGTGTCGAATCACATACTGATCCTGCTTTATGTGTCCAGCTCGATCAGCTTGTGTGTGTGTGTGTGTTTGTGATCAGAGTGTGTTTGTGCAGGTTTGATCTTCCGGTGGCTGTGCATGTATTAGAGTGACTTTAGGAGAGTTTCTAGACAAATCGTAGACGCTCCTCTGCTCGTGGATCTAGTACAGTTTGCTGTGACGCCATCTTGTTGATTGTGCACGTACTGTACTGTGGTCCCACAGATTCGGTGGTGCTGGAAGAAGGTGTGCAGAGCAGAACGGACGCGTCACCGGCCGAGTCCAAGGAGGAGGAAGAGTTCGAGGCCATCCCTTCTGAACCGATCTTCATGAGCACCAGTGCGACACCAGCTGGCATGCTGAGCCGGGTAAAAGACATATAATATGATATAATATAATGATAATATAATATTCATTTATTATTATTATTATTAAATTATCATTTGTTTATTATTTTATTGTTATTATTTATTTATAATACAATAATAATCACCATCATTTAGGCATTAAATCATTATGAGACTACAATGATAAAAAAAAAAATCAATATTAATATTCACTATTTTATTGACATTATTAATATGATCAATATTCATTTAATTATATATTTGAATTATCACAATATTAGAGTTATTATTTATATATATATATATATAAAACCCACATACACGCATATATACATGCACACACAGTTTTATGTAATATATAGTTATATATTTATGTTATATAGTTGCATAATATGATATATGACACAGAGGTAGCTAATTGTTATATTTAATATTATTATTATATAAGTGTAAATAATGCATATAAATTTAAATAGAATATATAAGTACTATGAATAATTGGTAATAATAATATTAAGAATAACATTTATTATATAGATATTTATTTTCAGCTAATATAGTCAAGTGTCAGTGTGTAGTGTCTCCGCAGCACTGCTAGTAATAGACTAATATATCAGCCAGTAATTTGACTTTTGTGACATTTATAAACCAAAGACTGATTGGTGTAATTCGTGTTATCTCAAGTCCTCCTCGACGTCTAGTCAGGAGGATAAGTCGACGCTGGAGGAGGTGAGTGAAGGCGGGATCCCGATCGACCAGCCCGCGCTGAGCCCCGGACCACATGACCCCGACCTCCCCTTCTCCCCCACACCCCTGAAACAGTCCAGCTCGTCGCCAGAGCTGCAGACTCTCCCCGAGGTGTTGAGCAAAGCCCAGATTGCCCCGGGGGGGGATGTGCTGTGCCCCAGAATCCAGCCGGCCCCGGCCCCGGAGAGAGAGACCCCGGGGGAGAGCGTCGGGTCCGCCGGCCCGTCCAGCACCAGCACCAGCACCAGTGTCTCCGTCTCCTCTTCGTCCACGTCCCGGATGAGGCTGGAGTTCCCCACGGCACAGCCGGGACCCCAGTCTCCCACCGGACACAGACCCCGCGGACACACCATTTCAGTGTCCGCACCCTCGTCCCGCAGGGAGAGGAAGATGGACAGAGACTCGTACCACAACCGAGGAGGGCCATCCAATGCAGAGAAGAGCTCAGGACTCAGTCCCAGGTAAACTAAAATCATTAAATGAAATCATATCTTAAATGTATTTGGGACTTATAATAACTTATAATAACTTAGTATATATAACTGATATCGATATGGTATTGATATATTATGTGTGTGTATATATATATATATATATATATATATATATATATATATATATTATAAAATTGTAATAATATTTCACAATATTACAGTTTTTTTTTTTTTTTTTTTTTTTTTAATAATTGCCGCCTTGGTGAGCAGAAGAGACTTCTTTTAAAAACATAAAAAATCTTACCGATCTAAAACTTTTGACTGGCAGTGTGTGTGTATATATATATATATATATATATATATATATATATATATATATATATATATATATATATATATATATATATATATATATATACACAGTGAAGAAAATACATATATAAGTATCCCACTTAGAAATCATGGAGGGGTCTGAAATTGTCATCGTATGTGCATGTCCACTGTGAGAGACATAATCTAAAAAATAAAATCCAGAAATCACAATGTATGATTTTTTTTTACTATTTATTTGTAAGATATAGCTGCAAATAAGTATTTGAACACCTCAGAAAATCAATGTTAATATTTGGTACAGTAGCCTTTGTTTGCAATTACAGAGGTCAGGTTCCCCTGACACACACTGCAGGAGGGATTTTGGCCCACTCTTCCACACAGATCTTCTCATGATCAGTCAGGTTTCTGGGCTGTCGCTGAGAAACACAGAGTTTGAGCTCCCTCCAAAGATTCTCTATTGGGTTTAGGTCTGGAGACTGGCTAGGCCACGCCAGAACCTTGATATGCTTCTTACAGAGCCACTCCTTGGTTATCCTGGCTGTGTGCTTCGAGTCATTGTCATGTTGGAAGACCCAGCCTCGACCCATCTTCAATGCTCTAACTGAGGGAAGGAGGTTGTTCCCCAAAATCTCGCAATACATGGCCCCGGTCATCCTCTCCTTAATACAGTGCAGTCGCCCTGTCCCATGTGCAGAAAAACACCCCCAAAGCATGATGCTACCACCCCCATGCTTCACAGTAGGGATGGTGTTCTTGGGATGGTACTCATCATTCTTCTTCCTCCAAACACGGTTAGTGGAATTATGACCAAAAAGTTCTATTCTGGTCTCATCTGACAACATGACTTTCTCCCATGACTCCTCTGGATCATCCAAATGGTCATTTGCAAACTTAAGACGGGCCTTGACATGTGCTGGTTTAAGCAGGGGAACCTTCCGTGCCATGCATGGGCTGGGCTGATTTCTCACCTTTCTTAGGGTCATTGAGACCCCACGAGGTGAGATCTTGCATGGAGCCCCAGTCCGAGGGAGATTGACAGTCATGTTTAGCTTCTTCCATTTTCTAATGATTGCTACAGCAGTGGACCTTTTTTCACCAAGCTGCTTGGCAATTTCCCCGTAGCCCTTTTCAGCCTTGTGGAGGTGTACAATTTTGTCTCTAGTGTCTTTGGACAGCTCTTGGCCATGTTAGTAGTTGGATTCTTACTGATTGTATGGGGTGGACAGGTGTCTTTATGCAGCTAACAACCTCAAACAGGTGCATCTAATTTAGGATAATAAATGGAGTGGAGGTGGACATTTTAAAGGCAGACTAACAGGTCTTTGAGGGTCAGAATTCTAGCTGATAGACAGGTGTTCAAATACTTATTTGCAGCTGTATCATACAAATAAATAGTTGACAAAATCATATATTGTGATTTCTGGATTTTTTTTTTAGATTGTCTCTCACAGTGGACATGCACCTACGACGACAATTTCAGACCCCTCCATGATTTCCAAGTGGGAGAACTTGCAAAATAGCAGGGTGTTCAAATACTTATTTTCCTCACTGTATATATATATACACATACACACTGCCGTTCAGAAGTCTAGGGCCAGTCAGATTAAAGAAAAATTAATTAATACTTCTATTCAGCAAGGATGCATTTAATTGATTTAAAGTGACAGTACAGACATTTATGATGTTACAAAAGATTTCTATTTCAAATAAATGCTGTTCTTTTGAACTTTCTATTCATCAATGAATCCTGGGAAAATATTTTTTTATCTCAGTTTCCACAAAAATATGAAGCAGCACAACTGTTTTCAACACTGGTAATAATCAGAAATGTTTCTTGAGCATCATATTAGAGTGATTTCTGAAGGATCATGTGACACTGAAGACTGGAGTAATGATGCTGCAAATTCAGCTTTGATCACAGGAATAAATTACATTTTAACATGTACGGTATTCAAATAGAAAACTGTAATTTTAAATTGCAATAATATTTCACAATATTACAGTTTTTACTGTATTTTTGATCAAATAAATGCAGTGTTGATGAGCAGAAGAAGAAAAATTACACTACCTCAAACTTTTGAATGGTAGTGTATTTATTTATTTATTTAAATTGCAGATTTGAACACAAAGGCAGTAAATAGGTGATTTTCAGCCTAAAGTGCATCTACCCCTTTAAACCACAGGACAGTGATATTATATTTCACTAGATAAGCCTCATTAATAACATAACCCATTATTTATTACTCGCACATTATAATATCCATAGAACTGTAGTTTAGCACAGAAGATGAAGTGTTTAGCACTAGCAGTTGCCGTTGCATCATGTTTTTTGTTTTTTGTATATTTCAAACATTTTTTGGGGTTGTCTCATTTTTTGCAGATGTTTTCCATTAAGATGTGCATTATAAATACTTGCACTCAATGCAGGGACAGTTTGTATAAAAATGTGGGGAAAAGCCTCCTGCACAATGGTGTGTTGGTTTCTGTTTAAAAAAACTTCCCTGCAATTTAAAGCTATCAATAACGGCAAAGTCAAGTCGGTGGCTCAGTTGTGTAATGGATGGCGTAAGTGTCGTCTACATTAAGCCGTGATTACGTTCAGCAAACGTTAACACACCTGTAATGTCTTTTGAATGACAGCCGTTTGTTCTCACCTCACAGAGGGCTTCAATTTCCAGGGAAAGCAAAGCATCATATGGAGAGTAATGATATGGCTGGAAAGCTTCATTGTTTCTCATTACTGTCATCATCCGTTGCCATTAAATCATTCTGTCTTCTTCTCTCGCACGCCTCATTTTGAGAAGTGAGGCGCTTTTTGAGTTGAGCGCTTTCAAATTGTTGCCTTTTGGAATTAGAATTACTTGAAATTACTACCATCCATCTTTGTGAAGTTCAGCCGGAGTCGGCGATCGATAGGCTTTCTGTCTTATATATGTACAGTGAGGAAAATAAGTATTTGAACACCCTGCTATTTTGCAAGTTCTCCCACTTAGAAATCATGGAGGGGTCTGAAATTGTCATCGTAGGTGCATGTCCACTGTGAGAGACATAATCTAAAAAAAAAAAATCCAGAAATCACAATGTATGATTTTTACTCAATCAAAAATAACTCAATCACTGGGTCTTGTATCGCTATCTCGGTCTATCTCTCTATAAAACACATATACCATATAAAGCTATATTTTTATATAGTAACATATGAATATTTGTAACCGCTAGCTAGTAATAGTTAGTTTTGAGGTGTGCTCAGTGCTTCTGCAGTTATTTGGTTACACATCCTGAACATGTCTTTCTATATTGTTAGCAGTGCATGTTTTCCCTCTGATATTGTCAAGGCCAGGTTTATCCTAAGTCTCGGGTTTGGTCCTAATTTGTGAAGTGTCTCAGAGCCGTATTTAATGGGTCTCCTGAGGTGTGGGTGTTTCAGACACCCGTCCTGCTGCGGCCTCATGCTCCAGTGGAGTGTGTGAGGTGGGCAGATGAAAGGTATCGAGTTCAGTGTTTAGCGCTCGTGTTGGAGTGGAGCTTCAGTGGATCTGACCTTGATCCTCTTCTTTCTGTCTGCAGTTTCGTCTTCCTGCAGCTCTATCACTCTCCCTTCTTCGGCAACGAGTCCAACAAACCCCTCCTGCTGCCCAAAACTCAGGTGACCGTCTCTCTCCTACATCTGTTATAATTGGGTAAAAACGTCAATGTCATATTTCAGCGCAAATCAAAAGAGAGAAATAAGATATTATTTATATATATGATATAAATGACAAAAAAGTCCCCCCCCCCAAAAATAGTTGTATATTATCTATCTGTCTCTGTCGTTGGTTCTGTCTGTCTGTCGTTGGTTCTGTCTGTCTGTCGTTCATTCAGTCTGTTTGTCGTTCGTTCATTCTGGCTGTCTGTCTGTCTGTCTGTCTGTCTGTCGTTCATTCATTCTGTCTGTCTGTCTGTCTGTCGTTCATTCATTCTGGCTGTCTGTCTGTCGTTCATTCATTCTGTCTGTCTGTCTGTCTGTCTGTCTGTCGTTCATTCATTCTGTCTGTCTGTCTGTCTGTCGTTCATTCATTCTGTCTGTCTGTCTGTCTGTCGTTCAGTCATTCATTCTGTCTGTCTGTCTGTCTGTCTGTCGTTCATTCATTCATTCTGTCTGTCTGTCTGTCGTTTATTCTGTCTGTCGTTCATTCTGTCTGTCGTTCATTCTGTCTGTCGTTCATTCATTCTGTCTGTCTGTCGTTCATTCATTCTGTCTGTCGTTCATTAATTCTGTCTGTCGTTCATTGTCTGTCGTTCATTAATTCTGTCTGTCGTTCATTGTCTGTCGTTCATTCATTCTGTCTGTCGTTCATTGTCTGTCGTTCATTAATTCTGTCTGTCGTTCATTGTCTGTCGTTCATTCATTCTGTCTGTCTGTCTGTCTGTCTGTCGTTCATTCATTCTGTCTGTCGTTCATTGTCTGTCGTTCATTCATTCTGTCTGTCTGTCGTTCATTCATTCTGTCTGTCGTTCATTCATTCTGTCTGTCTGTCGTTCATTCATTCTGTCTGTCGTTCATTAATTCTGTCTGTCGTTCATTCATTCTGTCTGTCGTTCATTCTGTCTGTCTGTTGTTCGTTCGTTCGTTCGTTCGTTCTGTCTGTCTGTCGTTCATTCTGTCTGTCTCTGTCATTCGTTCGTTCGTTCGTTCATTCTGTCTGTCGTTCGTTCGTTCATTCATTCTGTCTGTCTATCGTTCGTTCGTTCATTCGTTCATTCTGTCTGTCGTTCGTTCATTCATTCTGTCTGTCTGTCGTTCGTTCGTTCGTTTGTTCGTTCGTTCGTTCGTTCGTTCGTTCTGTCTGTCTGTCGTTCGTTCGTTCATTCAGTCTGTCTGTCGTTCGTTCATTCATTCTGTCTGTCTGTCGTTCGTTCGTTCGTTCATTCAGTCTGTCTGTCTGTCGTTCGTTCGTTCTGTGTGTCGTTCGTTCATTCTGTGTGTCGTTCGTTCATTCTGTGTGTCGTTCGTTCGTTCATTCTGTGTGTCGTTCGTTCATTCTGTGTTTCGTTCGTTCATTCTGTGTGTCGTTCGTTCGTTCATTCTGTTTCGTTCGTTCGTTCATTCTGTGTGTCGTTCGTTCGTTCATTCTGTGTGTCTGTCTGTCGTTCATTCATTCTGTCTGTCGTTCATTCTGTCTGTCGTTCGTTCGTTCATTCTGTCTGTCGTTCGTTCATTCGTTTGTTCGTTCGTTCTGTCTGTCTTTCATTCCGTCTGTCTGTCTGTCTGTCTGTCTGTCTGTCTGTCTGTCTGTCGTTCGTTCGTTCGTTCATTCTGTCTGTCATTCCTTCATTCTGTCTGTCTGTCTGTCTGTCTGTCTGTCTGTCTGTCTGTCTGTCTGTCGTTCGTTCGTTCATTCTGTCTGTCATTCCTTTATTCATTCTGTCTGTCTGTCTGTCTCTCTGTCTGTCTGTCTGTCGTTCGTTCGTTCGTTCATTCTGTCTGTCATTCCTTTATTCATTCTGTCTGTCTGTCTGTCTGTCTCTCTGTCTGTCTGTCTGTCGTTCGTTCGTTCGTTCATTCTGTCTGTCATTCCTTTATTCATTCTGTCTGTCTGTCTGTCTGTCTGTCTGTCGTTCGTTCGTTCATTCTGTCTGTCATTCCTTTATTCATTCTGTCTGTCTGTCTGTCTGTCTGTCTGTCTGTCTCTCTGTCTGTCTGTCTGTCGTTCGTTCGTTCGTTCGTTCGTTGATTCTATCTGTCTGTCTGTCGTTCGTTCTGTTATTTGTTAGTTTGTTTTGTCTGTCTGTCATTCCTTTGTTCTATCTGTCTAATTTTTTCTTGAGTTTTTAAAGGGAAAATAAAATTAATTATCATGAAAATAATAAAATAAAACATAAAAATATTACTTCTCCTAAGAAGATGGTTCTGTGATGGTTCTATGTCACACATCTTCTATGTGGTGAAATATGAGCCATTTCTTTGTGAGATCGACCCAAACACTGTTCATCGGCCTGTTCTCTTCATTGGCGTGACTGCTGCATAGCTTCATATTAATCTAGTGTGGTCTGGCGTTCACAGCTGATAGATCGTGCCGTTAAAGTCCTGGATCAGATGCCACCGTATGACACGCACAAGATCGGTGTGGTGTTTGTGGGAGCCGGCCAGGTACACTCATCTTTCTCTTTCCAATTTGCTGTTTGAGATTGTTTTTAAGGAAGTCTTCATGGTCTATGGTTGTTTATTATCAGGCAAATAACGAGGTGTCAATACTGTCCAACGAGTACGGGTCCAACCGGTACGCGCAGTTCCTCACGGGCCTGGGCAAACTGATCCACCTGAAGGACTGCGACCCAGACCAGATCTTCCTGGGGGGACTGGACCAGTACGGGGACGACGGCGAGTTCACCTACTGCTGGCATGATGACATCATGCAAGGTGAGAGGGCCTTACACTGGTCACATCATCATCACCTTATTTATTTATTATTATTATAATTTTTTTATTAGTAGTAGTAGTAAGAAATGCAAAATATTCAACTTAATATTAATATTAATATTGGGGATATTCAAATTAATTAATCAATCATTGATACCATTGATCAGCTCTACCAAACGTGGATGTTTTTTCCACTAATAAAAGAACATTGTTATGTTGTTTTGATTGATACTGTGAAGCTGCTTTGATATAATCTATATTGTGAAAAGCGCTATATAAATATACTTGACTTGACATTGAACAAAATAAAGAATTATTATCATTACTCATAATGGTAATAATTCTAATAATATTCTAATTATCAATTATTGAATATTATTTACATTATATTTATACAAAATAGAATAATTATAGTAGTAGTAGTAGTAGTAGTAGTTATAATTAATAATTATTATTACTGGTATTACTAGCTGTTAAGATATTATTAATACAAACAATAGTCATTATAGTATAATAATAATTTACTACTACTAATAATTTTCTTAATACATTTACATTCATAGAATTATTTTATTAATTCTAATTAATACTTATTTATTTTTCTTTCTCACTACTACTGCTAGCTGTTATTAAGATATAATATTATTAATAATAATTATTATTATTGATTAAATGTATAATTTAATATTATTTCTTATTACTAAAATAATAATAGTAATAATGATTAATCATAATAATTTCTAAGGTCTCTAATAATAATAATAAAAATAATTTATTATTATTATTATATAATAACTATTTATAATAATATATATTATTTTGAATTATAATTACTATTATTATTATTATTATTAGAAAGTCCTTAGATATGAAGTATAGCAAACCTTTCAAGATCTTAAGGATGGGGAATATATTTTTAGTCAGTATTTCTTCACTCACTATTGAATTTTGGTCAACAATTATAATAGAATAATAGTAATAAAAATTATTATTATTAGTATTATTATTCATTCTAATAATTATTATTTTAATAAATATTATTTCTTACTAATTCTACTATTACTGTGAATTATTATCTACTGTTAATAACTATTTATTATAATTATAATTATTAGAGAGGTCCTTGAAAATCCCCAACAGTCAGAAAACAGGCAAACCTTTCCCGATCTCAAGTATTCACTTGAGCCACTGTTGACTGTGTGTGTGTGTGTGTGTGTGTGTGTGTGATCCATTACTGTGTGTTGATCACCTGAGGACACTTCAGTGTTCATAAAGAGAGTCTGACTAATGCAGTCGTTTCCTTCCCATCAGCCATTTTCCACATAGCCACTCTCATGCCGAACCGCGAGAGCGACAAGGGCTGCTGCAACAAGAAACGCCACATCGGCAACGACTTTGTGGTGGTGGTTTACAACGACTCCGGGGAGGAGTACAAGCTGGGCACCATCAAGGTGTGTGAGAGCCTCCCTTTACATCTCATTCCTGTCTTTGCCACATTTATGCCGTTTATAAAATATGACATTTTGTGTGTTGATGTTGACAGGGCCAGTTCAACTTTGTGGAGGTGCTTATAAAGCCACTGGACTATGAGAGCAACCTGGTCACGCTGCAGTGTCGGAAAGGTTGAAATCTCCCGCTTTCATTCAGATATATCTGTGTTATAGTGCAGCAGGAGCCTGAACCCTGTGACTCCTCTTCTCTCTCAGATCTGGAGGGTTTGGTGGACACCAGTGTGGCCAAGATCGTTTCCGACCGCAACCTTCCTCTGCTCGTGAGACAGATGGCGCTGCACGCCAATGTGAGACTCCTCGCTTCCTCCGTCTCCATGTTTCTCATCTTTTTGTGCCGTTTCCTTGTGTTTCACCAGTCTTTTACATTTCCTAAAAAGTGGCACTTGCCTGTGTTTTTGTGCTCAACTATGCAGATTTTTGTTTTATATAAACATACAGGTGAAACTCGAAAAATTTGAATATCGTGCCAAAGTTTGAAATGTATTTCAGTAATTCAAATTAAAAGGTGAAACTAATATATTTAGTATATATAACTAGATACATATGCATGAGAGGGCCGACATTTCTGTATTTAAAATCCTTTTTTTATATTGATTTCATGTAATGTTCAAATTTTCTGAGATTTTGAATTTGGTGTTTTCATAAGCTGTAAGCCATAATCATCAAAATTAGTTTTTCGAGTTTCACCTGTAGATATTTTTGACCTGCGCCGTTGTTTTTTGTTTATCCACCTCGACAAACCGCTCTGTCTGTCTGTCAGATCATTTTATGCAATTCAGTCACTTTGCATTGAGAAAATGGTTCAAACCGCTTAAGCAAAAACCTCCTCTATCATGTTTCTTTCACTCAAGTGTGTTCTTGGCTAGATACTCTGAGTGTGTATCCAGACTTTCACTTCGGTATCATTTTTCAGTACATTTTACACCCCTGGTGGTTGCTAGGGCGTTACTATGCAAAAAAACCAAATCAGAAAGGTATTTAATAGGGCTGGGTATTGACACAAAATACAATTTGTTTTTTATGTTTATTTATTATCAGATATCAGATACAAAATGTTCTACTAATGCTGTTAAACAGGGAATCAGTTGGTACTACATTGCTATGATAATGAAGTTTAATATTAACTGATTTGTATACAAACACTTAAATGCTCACAAGTAAGTTTTTTATAATAATAATTACATAATTATGTTTCTACTCCAATTCGTTTAAAAAAACATGGTGGCTGACATAAAAACTTGATGCATTTATTCAAACATACATTAAATACTGAAGAAAAGTATAAAAATTCTTGGGATTTAAAGGGATAGTAAATCCCAAAATGAAAATGTTGTCATCATTTACTCTCCCTCTTGTTGTTCCAAACCGGTATGAGTTTCTGCCGTCATATGAACACAAAAGAAGATATTTTAAGGAATATTGTTAACCAGAAAGTTGACAGAAAAATACTATGGAAGTCAATGGTTATCTACAACTGTTTGGTTACCAATATTCTTTAAAATATCTTAATCATATATCATAAAATACCTGTAATCAACCAAAAAATCTTGGTCGACTGAAGTTCTGAAAATTTCGACTAAAAATGACGTTAGGAAAAAAAACTTTAAATTAATTAGCTGCGCACTATGCGCAGTACTTGGTAGCCTTGTTGTCCGCCTTTTATAATTAGGTCCGTTATTTATTATATATAATTATTTTGCACTAAAATAAGTCTTACACACGAGTCTGTCGCTCTGACAGCGTTGCATCACGTGCACCCGCGCAATATCATAGCCTATGCTTTCTGAAAATAGTACTGTTGTCAACTAGTGATAACATCACGAGATCTTTTGAGGAATATGCAACATAATTTAGACAATTGTTTTTGTCATATGTATTATAATAACTGACAGACACTATCAGTGCAGCCGCTCTGTGCAGCCGAAGCTCAGCTCGCGGCTGAGAAATGAATACACTATTAACTTTAAAAAAACAAATGCTGCCACACTGCCGATGTCTTTGTTGACATGGTAGAAGAGGACTGACTATGAATTAAACGCTCTCACAATTAAATAAATTATATTCAGCAAACCTTTTAGTAGCCTACTTTCTCCAATCTGTCTCTCTTCTCCGGTGGGTTGGGCTAAACCAAAAGAAGTGAAAACAAGGGGGTGTTCTGAAGACAGACTGTACCTGTGAAACAGGTGCTCTGAAAACACCCCCATTTGCAATTAGTGCTTTAAACCTGATGAAATGAACGCGGCAAAAAATCGACCTATCAGAATTTCGGTCAAGCCAGAATGTATCGACCAATAATCGACTGGGAGATTACAGCCCTAATATCTTATTTTGTGTTCAAATGACGACAGAAACTCACACATCGGTTTGGGGTAAACTATCCCTTTAAGAATTTATTAAAATTGAGAGAAATCAATATTTTCACCCAGCCCTAGTATATAATGCATTAAGCTTTTTTTGTCTGGTGCAAATTGTCATATTTTCAGGTATCATTTATGTGTGTAGCTCGGATGATGTGCATTAATGATGTTTTCCTTAATGAAAACCACTAACAAAGACCGCATCCGTAAGATGGAAAACTGTTTGCCGCACACAGCTTTTCTTCTTCTCTTGGATAGTTGAGCTCACAACTCTTGGCACCTGCTGTGATAAGTGGAGACGGCGTAATAAGGCTGTTCGTTGTGACTCACACACCAGCGCTTTCCTCCGAGACCCTACCAATCACCGCAGGAAGTCTCAGCCCACTGCTTCTGCCTCCAATTAGCACAACATGCCACAAAATGGCCGGCAGGGCAGGGGAGAGTAAATGCAAAATCGTGTTTCTCTCGGGACAGGGACTATTTTGGGGGTGGATTAATAAGGTCTCGTTGCCATGGTTACCATTGAACTTTAGAAGCCTTTAGTAGACAGAAGTACTTCAGTTTGGGGGAAATTATATTGAAATGTGTTTCTACTGTGGCAGTGCAAAGTATATCACAATCTGGAAGGTGTTTCATGTTGAATTGAATCTGTTTATTCTCAAAACCGTAATTACGTTCGTATTTAAAACTATTACATTATGCCCTATTAATGAGTCTTTTATCTGCTCCCTTTCTTGGAAAGATGGCGTCGCTGGTGCACCAGTCCAGGGCCAACCCATCGGACGCGTATGCTTCAAAATGGCTGGCAAGATTGAGACACATCAAGAGGATCAGGACCCGGGTGAGAGCGCTCGCTATAATCTATAATTGCATATATAATATGTATTGTATTAATAATGCATTGTGGGATTGCTTTCTCTTGGCTTTTCTCCACCAATAGGCTCAGGAGGAAATCCAGTCCCGTCCCACTCATGGGATCTCTCTGACGCAAAGCCACGGCCCCATGCAAAATAAAGCCGCCCACCAGCCCTCCGGTTCTGCCTCCAACCCGGACGCCGGCCAGAGGAAGCGGCTCATGTCCACCGTCGACGACTTCACGGACTTTGTTTAATGAGAGACCCGTGATGTGTTTTTAACCGATCAGTCCGGACGAATGAACCCTTTCCTGAAGGCGGAGGGCAGGGAGGTAATGACATCAGCGCTACAGCAACACATTGTGGCCCCAGGAAGAGATCCGCTGTGACTCAACGCTGTGAGTGCCTGACTGTATGAATGAGTTTCACAAACGCTGCTCTGTCTGCTGAAACATTTTTAGCAGTATCGCAAAATTGCGCACGCAACACACGGTTAACACGTTTTCCTATCTTCATCCACACGTTTATTTCTCGCGCTCACTCACTCGATCTCTCGTTTTCCTCTGAATATGTGAAACGTCTATGATAACCTTCCACACACAGTGCCAACGTAACAACCTGCATGAACTACACCGCGAGCTTCACGAAGTCTACTGTACAGCGCCATAGAAAACATGGAAGACTTTACAATAACGTTCTATAGTTATTATATTAGATGTCATGAAATATTCTTAAAGCATTTAATGTTCATTTGCACATGCACAGTTTACCGTTAGTTCACGTGATTTCATAATGCAACCTTGTATGTTACAAATACTTTATTATTTAGAAATGAACACGTACATTAAGTGCTGTATGAGGATTATTCATGCTAACTAATGTGTAGGACATTATTGTTAAGTGTTACTGGAGACATGAAGATGTGAATCCAGTGCGCTTAAAGATTTCTGTGACCTAATTGCTGTTTGCTTGTTTTCTGTCATTTCCTTTGTGTGTGACGGTTATTTTTAATCTCTGTTTCTAACAGAACAACACTAAAACGGTAAACCACATCAGTCATGTGTGCATGTGTGCGCTTCGCTACCAAATAGAATATTGAAATGTGCAAAAATACTTCTGCTGTTCTGAGTCTGCTTCCACTCATGTTTGAAACGGTTGCTTTAGTCTGTATAGATACCAGTGTAGGAAATTATCTTTTTAAGGGAAACATTGGTGAGTTAATCATTTTAATTTATAGCACCTTTCTAAAACTCAAGGCTGCGTTACAATCGAGCGAATACGTCAAGGAAACAAATATGAATACATATGCAGGGGGGGAAACTTTTAACCTTTTTTTTTCTTTCAAAATGAACTGAATTTAAACGAGTCAATACATTATAAATTCTTCTAAAATGTGTTTTAGTTTCACCCTGATTTACTATGGTGTGCCTATAAGTGTTTATATTTTAGTCCTGGCGGGATGTTTTTTTCTCGGGAAATTACTTGTCATTCACCCGTACATGTCTCGTGATATCCCTGAATTGAGAAAAGTTGCTCTGACTACATTGACGTGTGTTTCGGAGCGAGAAAGGTTGTGATACAGCTAAATCTCCAACCTCTGGAGAATCTCCTGTGTAAACAAACACTGAACACAGGAGAGTCTGCTGGCAAACCGAGAACGAGACCGAGCTCGTAATAAAACAAGAATCAACATCAGCTTGGCTTTCCAGATATGACAAGAACTGAGGGATTTGAAATGTTGTAAAAGCGATGGTGTTTTTATTACTCAACAGGTGAAAGGTAAACAGATAAATTGCCACATGTAGCTCTCTAACTGAGTTCATTGTAAATTATTTTTTATTGTGAAGGCTCATTTCATTATGGTTATTGTAGTGTTGTGCTGGGATTTATTCTCGAGGAAGTACGTCTCTATTAATGGGCAAAGCTATAGTAACATCTTAAGCTAGTCCACTTGAGATGATTTCAATCTAAATCTAAAATGTTTTATGAGCTGAAGGATAATCATATTCATCTGCACAGTCATGCAGAGCCAAAGCACAAAATGAATGCATTTTTTTTTTTTAACTGCTAGAGGTCCAAAAGTTACATATTGCACCTTTAACTTTGACCCTAAACCAGGGGTATCCAATCCTACTCCTTGAGGGCCACTGTTTTGCTCCAACCCCAATTAAACACACCTGAGGCAGCTCATAAAGGTCTTACAATGTGTATTATGAACTTCCAGGCCGGTGTGTTGAGCTGAACTCTGCAGGACAGTGTTCCTCCAGGAGCGTTTGGACACCCCTGCACCCATTAAACAAAACCATTGAAGTGGAGATTTTAGCTGTGATTTGAAAGAAGGTGAGATTACACTTTATTTTAAGGTGTCATTGTTAGAGTGTAATTATATTTAAGTACAGAGTAATATTAAGTAAGTACATGTACTTACTATAGGGTTAGGGTAGGATTAGGATTTGGTTAAGGGTTAGTTACAGTACATGTAATTATACATGTATTACTACGGTAAGTACATGTAACAAGGACACCGTAAAATAAAGCGTTACCGAAGGTGATTTCCCAGAGATCTCAAAGTGCAATGTAATGTTTATGTCATGGCACAAGTCAATAAAAAGCCTTTAAAGTTAAATCAATATCTTGAATTGAAGACTCACATGAACCGAAGACTCTCAGCTGTCAGACTCTTTATTTGACTTTGTCAAGTGCAAAAGCATGTAAAGCGAAGTGCTACAAAGTTACAAGTACAACAGCACAATACAACACAATCAACAGATTACCTTCAGCATTTAATACAAAACATGTAGGACTTTACATTATTTGCATGCAAGTTGGTTTTGGCACATATGACTGGCTTGAAATTTTTCTGACACACACCATCTAAAAAAAGTATGAGATATTTCAGCAGCAGTACTGTCCTGCAAAGAACTACTAAAAAGCCATTATATTTTAAAATGACCACTTGTGCTGTGTGTAGTTCTAACGTTTAAACGTTTCATTAAAAAAAACCAATGCTTTCATACTTTTGGGTATTTTTTTTCCTTTGGTCAGCGCCAAGGTGAAAGGAAATATGCAGCAAAGCATTTGTGTGAAATGAGTGTGTACATCCCAACGTCCATTTTGTGTAATGGAAACAAAACAGAATTTCCTCTCAGTGCAGTTAAGGCAAATGAGATTTAAAAAATGCAATCAAACTCTAATACAATATTTACATCAGGGCACACCAATATGTACAGATAAACATGACCTTTCAAAACTTCATCTGGAATGGCCTGAATAAGGACGTTACTGTAGTGGACATGACATTTGACAGAATCAAAACTCCCTGTAGTGGATCTGTTTGAATGCTTAAGCATCATTTCATCATCCAATTACTCTCAACTACTCAAATTTCATTATACGAGACCATAATACATATTGAAGCCAATACAAACAAACAAACAAAAAAAAATCCTGGTTTGAGTTTTTACAAAGAGGGTCCCTGAGCGTCATCACGGTAAACAACATTATTTTAGTACTTCACAAGAGACAAAAAAATCAACACATTATAAAACCGAATACATGAAAAATATTATTGGTAATTATCCTGATGCAGATGTATAATACTCAAATAGAATAGTTCTGGAAAGCTGTATGATAGGAAACATTACATACTAGTTAAGTATGGCAAAGCACTAAAGCTTGACATTGAAATAAAGTGCTAAGTACAAAAGAAACTTTAAGTTAATCTCTTCTTACTTGAGTAGCAAGCTTTGGCAAAATTATACGGAGAGTAATGCTGTTGTAACTATCTCTTATGTTCGTACCAAGCTTATTTTATTATTTCTGCAAAACATTTTCCATAACACATTCAAACTAAATCACACTGATACCGTCACAATCATTCATTTTATAACATCAATACAAAGTGCTTTTTAAATTAGATTCAAAACATCATAGAAGGCAGCAACAAACACTTCCATATATAATAAGCTGATTGTTCATGAATTAACAAACTACTTACAATAATAACTCTTCATGGAACATAATTTTTACCTGCTGGAACAACAAATCCCCATACAGAGAATTCTGGGAGTTGTGCTTGAATGAGGGACATACCTTTGTCTTAATGCGCTCTTAACATTTCCCTTCATCTACCTTTTAATAGATGTCCTTCTATTAACGTATCCAAAAAATTTACTCCCTTTGAATTTCTGACACCCTTTCCCTTCTTTCAGTTTTCCTTCTATTTTAATCTTCTCTTATTTCACTCAGAAAAACCTATGAGTGGCGATGACATGCAATTATGTCGGAAGAAATATATGTGAAATCCTGAGGATTACTAGTTGTTTAGCACCCTGATGGCCTCTTCAGAAGTATGTTAGTGTGAGTGTGTGTCTGATATGTTTTTGCGTCTATTTTCCTATATTAAAAAGCTTGAATTATGCATAAGTACCTCAAAGCTCTATATTTATGGAATGGCATCAAATATGTACCCGCAAATCTAGGTGTGTCTTGTGTCTGTTTGTGTGCGAGTCTGTCAGTGTGAACCTTTCTGAATAGGTTGTGCCTATTCTGCATCAATGGGTAATACATACACCAATGACCTTAACATAGCTTCCTTCAACAACAACACAAAAAAAAGAACACTATTCATTAAACATAACTAAAAACATTGTATGACAAGTACCATCAAGCTTTAGCCATCCTGCATCAACAGGCGTGCTGTTGTAGTCCTTCATTGTCTCTTTCAAGAGTTTCTTTTGTTTCAGCGACAGCACAAGGTGTGCTCTTGTCGGTTTCAACTCAGTTGACCACCAGGGTCAAGAGGTTGGACTTGAGGTCACTGTGAGAGGGGAAGGAAAAGGGCAACTTGCATCGAATAAACTTCTTGAGGATTGTAGAAACCATGGTGACCTGCACCTAGTTTCTATCTTGTGACTTCTAGTAAGGTGTCACCAACCGAAAGACTCATGGGTTGCAACTTAAGGCTCTGGTCTATTATTTGGTTTTGTTTGAGAAACGTCTTGCATTTGCTCTTCTTGAGGGCCTGGTTACAAAACCTGCTGTCACCAGGTCCTCATTTCCTCATGAAAGGCCATAACCCTTGAGCTTCAACATTCCTTGAGTCCCTTAGCTTTATGACTCAATTCCTAAAATCTGCCTTAACTTGCATACTGATTGTTGGAACCTTGGGATGTCAAGGTTTGGGGTGTCCTGAGATTGGTCTGTCTGTGTTGGGGTGCACCTTGTTTTTAAGAGGGGGAGGTTTGTGCTTGCGTTTGCGGGTGGGATTTGTAGTAGTGTGTGCAGGGTGCCGGAATACACTGGAGGGAAGGTTCTCGCTGTTGCTGGGAGGAACCCACTCATGGGAGCGAGGGATTGGTACTGGGGTAGTTATGGCAGAAACCGGTGCAGTTGAGGGAGTAGACGTTGGAGTAGGAACGGGGGTAGGAGAAGGGGTAGGGGCAGGTTTGTTGGCACAGCCAACAACCTCAGAGTCTCTTTGGAAGTTTGGGTCAACCTTGGAGGTTCCTTTTATTTTATGAGAAGCCTTGTCAGTTTTTTTAACTCTGGGTGGACTACTGTCCTCCTCAGGAGGACTTGCTTTGAGGGGGGCCTTGCAAGGGTCTTTCTCAGTCTTGCTGACATCTACCACCACGGTACTGAGAATTTCTTGAGTCTTTTGGAGACTATCGGTCCTGTGGGGACTGGAGTCTATCTTATTGAGGCTTGCGGGTAGGCCACTGGTGATTTGTGAGAACTTGTCTGATTTCCTTGATCTTCTGTCTCTCTTGTGAAGATTTCTTTCAGACACAGGTGCACTTATTTCAGTTATCAAGGGACTTTTGCTTCTCTCTGCCACTTGTATGTTCCTGTCTGCCCCCTTGTATCTATGTCTCTTCTGTCCTGCAGACTCCAGACTTCTGTGGCGGCGTGTCCCGCTGCCCCGTCCTCTACTCTTCCTCAGCAGCCTCTCTAGACGGCACTCTGTTCGATACAATTCCTCTGTGGCATGGGTGACTCGGTCCAGCTGAAGAAGCAAAGCATCGAAAGCTGGGAGGATTCTGCGGAGCGTTGCCTCCATCTCGGCTCTCTCTTTCCAGCCTTGGCCTCCAACTATCACCCCAAGGCCTAAGGTAAGGCCTAGTCCCAGACCCGGGGCTTCAGCCAGACTGCAAGGGCTGCTGGAAGTGGGCCGCCAGGAGGCCTCAGATCCTCCATCAACACTGTCGGGAGTTGGGGGAGCCTCTGGAGTGTCCAGAGGAGGAAGACACAAGGACTTGCAGTCACTTGTTGAAGAGGAACGTGAAGGCGGGAGCTCCATACCTTCAAATCGCACCTTGTGCCGGAACTATCAGGGAAGAAAGGGATAAAGGGTTAAGATAAGTGTGTGGTGGTAATTTAAAAGGTCAAGGTCTGGATTGAAGGATCAATCTAGAAGACTGGTGACATACTAGAAAGCCAGTAAAAATAGTTAGTCATTAACATAAAAAGCAACTTACTGTACACTTTTTTTTTTAGGGACAATCTGTTGGGAGAAACCTTGGGAAACCAGTTCATGGATCATTCCTTGGAGGGCTTGACCAGCAACCATTTATGAGCTTTAGCCACTATGCCACACCCATAGTTAACAAGGTTTTCAATACTGCTTTATCAATACAATGTGCTTCAGGGGGAATCTCTCTGCTCTGCAAATTGCTTGGTCTTAAAAGCATCTACTAATGTACTACAAATCTACTGAAGGGATCAAGGGACTATGGGCTAAATGAGCTACTCAGGTTTGGCAAATAAACAAGTGCCTCAGGTAGAATCATCAATTTGTGATCCTATAAACCTACATGGAGTTCATAATCCCATCAGATACTTGCAAGACCTAATTCCAAACATGCTACATTGGTAAAAACTTGCATCAGACAAAATCTTGGGTATTATGTAAGTACACGCACCTCTTTAGCACGGCTGAGCCCCATCCACATTTTGAGGCGTCGCAGGAACAACTCCACCATCTCATAGTCCTGTAGGTCAATGGCTGGACGGTAGAGTTCCGCCCTTGCCCGACGATAGTTTCTTAGCAACGCCGAGACCAAAAGCCACAGCAAAACGAGTCTGAGTAGAGTAAAGCTAATGTGGAAGATGAAACAGGAAGCAGAACATGGGGAGGAGCCACTGTCTGGTCGCCATGACAACAGTCCACGGCCACTAGAGCCAAGTAACTTCAAGAAAGTAGAGCTAACGGTTCCGTAGCCCTCCATGACAGAGTGGAAAATCTAGAGGGGAAAAAAGAAAGTGCTTGGTTTAAGATTTTGCTAAACTTTTTGCAAACACTCAAAGAGCAGAAATTAGATTTATTGATCAGAACAGACTGCTTTTAACAGATATAAGATGTAAAATGATGGTTCATAACTGACCCATTAAGTATTCTAGGTGAGTGAGGGAGATAATTTAACAGCCTCTTACATCTGCTTCAACATTGTGCCAACATTTGTTGCACTTACTGTATGTAAACAGCCAAGTACTTCTTGGAATTTGGATTTAATCATTCAGGAAGGAGGATTCATGCACAAACACATTTGCAAATGTATGCACCGACATATACAACTCAACCCACAATTCTTGAGTGGTTGTCAGGGTGTTGCTAAGCAGTTGCTTGGTCACTATTATGTGGTTGCTAAGGCATTCTAAAGTGATGGTTGCTTACTGGCCCAAAAGAAACAACCCCCAAATCTCTATGATATTATGTTCTCTATTAATTGTCTCTCCTTTAAAGTATATGGAATTTTTCACCTGCTTAAAAAAAGCAAAAGTACAACTCTCCTCAACAAGCCACATGATTTGAGCACAAATAGTGTGCAACAAATTATGTCCTTATGTTTAATACATAGGTTTGTATGTTTGATCAAATCTCTAGCCCCCTATATGAGTAATAGCAATAGTGACGCTTGACAAACAACTAATAGCAATACGGTCTTTGCAGCTGGTTTTACAGAAGGTCAAGGTCACTTTGTCAAAAGGGAAATTTGTAATGTGTAATTCAGCCAGCATCAAGGTCCTCACACACTCAATGATGTACACAGTTAAAAGACATGAACCTTTAGTTCAGGTAAATCATAGAGTGCTTTTATAAACTCATGTCCTATGTGAATCTAATAAATGTATGTAATTATACTCGTTTCCTCTGCATTAGTAGGGAACTTGGTTATGCATGCAGGTCGTCAGGATAATCATGACTCAATGCGTTTTTTTTATATTGAAATAAAACTTAACTGGCTCATCTGCGTGCAGGACACCAAGTCTTTGTGGTGTATCGAGAGGTATGGTTTTCAGGGAAATGTCGGCATACCTCCATGAAGGACGAACCACATCCAACAGGAGTAACTACTATTGACGCAAGAGGAAGCTGTCTGAAATGGATGACAAGGTACTAACCTGGACTGTCTACAAAAAACATAAAACCACAGCTGCCCAACTCACTGCTGTATTAAATGTGAACCTTGACTCTCCCGTTTCCACCAAAACTATTTGTTGGGAGTCAATATTCATGGTCGGGTAGCCCAAACCTTTGGTCACTTGTGCCAAAGCCAAATGTTTCATTGGTGCCAACAGTCAAATCTTGGGCTGTGGACAATGTGAAGCATGTATTATTCTCTGATGAGTCCACCATCACTGTCCTTCCCATATCTATGGAGTATATATAACTTCCCATATACACTCACCTAAAGGATTATTAGGAACACCATACTAATACTGTGTTTGACCCCCTTTCGCCTTCAGAACTGCCTTAATTCTACGTGGCACTGATTCAACAAGGTGCTGAAAGCATTCTTTAGAAATGTTGGCCCATATTGATAGGATAGCATCTTGCAGTTGATGGAGTTTTGTGGGATGCACATCCAGGGCACGAAGCTCCCGTTCCACAACATCCCAAAGATGCTCTATTGGGTTGAGATCTGGTGACTGTGGGGGACACAGGACTGCCGCATACTGGATGTTTTTCCCTTTTCACACCATTCTTTGTAAACCCTAGAAATGGTTGTGCGTGAAAATCCCAGTAACTGAGCAGATTGTGAAATACTCAGACCGGCCCGTCTGGCACCAACAACCATGCCACGATCAAAATTGCTTAAATCACCTTTCTTTCCCATTCTGACATTCAGTTTGGAGTTCAGGAGATTGTCTTGACCAGGACCACACCCCTAAATGCATTGAAGCAACTGCCATGTGCTTGGTTGAATAGATAATTGCATTAATGAGAAATTGAACAGGTGTTCCTAATAATCCTTTAGGTGAGTGTATATGGGAGTTACGATGTGGAGAAGCCCCCAAAAAAGATCAACACCCAGACTATTGCTGCCCAGAGAGAAAAATGGGGTGAATCATCAGTGATGGTTTGGGCAGCGATATCATAGCATTCCCTACTGTTCTTGATGGACACATCACTGCCAAATACAACCGATCCATTCAGGAGGACCATGTGCACCTAATGGTTCAGAAATTGTACCCTGAAGGGGGTGCCGTGTATCAGCATGATAATACACCAATACACACAGCAAGACTTGTGTTTGATAAACATGAAAGTGAATGGCCTGAAGAGTCACCACTTCAGAATATTTTTGAGCCACTTTGGGGTGTTTTGGACGAGCGAGTCAGAAAACGTTTTTTTCTCCAATATCACATAGTGACCTGACCACTGTTCTGGAAGAGGAATGGCTCAAATCCCTCTGGCCTCTGACTTGTATCTGTCATTCCCAAGATGAAGTGATGCTGTATTGGCAGCAAAAGGAGGCCCTACACCATACTAATAAATGATTGTGGTCTAAAACCAGGTGTTTCAGTTTCATTGTCCAACCCCTGTAGTTTAAATCACATTGCAGATGGTGTGCAGCAGTGCGTGCATGTCCTAACCAGGTGTCCAGTGTGTGAGTATGCCAACAGGAACACGAGAAGAGTGACGGCAACCGTCAGTATCTCCCAGAATGATCTCCTCAGCGTCCTCCCGAAAACCCCCCATTCTCTCATGAAGCGCAGCTGGTGTGATGCCTAAACAGAGAGAAATGAGGTGGGTGATAAATGATGCCTCACAGTAAAATGTATTTTCATACCATCAATTATTGCAGAATTAAATATTTAGTGTTGTCTGGCCTGAGAAGAGCATTGAGATGGAATTTATAACTTTACGTCTGCATAAAGTAGCATTCATTTAGTTGACCCAAACTAACTTCCAGCACATTAATTAGCAAGGCAATCTCACTGGTGTAGCCTGAAGTTAAGTGCCTTGCTCAAGGGCACAATGGTTCATTATTCTAGTTATCAAGTCTGAACCTTACAGCTACTCTAAGTAACTTTTTTTGGTCAGCGAACGTCCATAGAGCACTCATATTTGGCAAACAGAAACTCAAGCATGCTTGCTTGACGCACAAGAATGAGGTTCATTCTCTCGTCACGCAAGAACCAATGAGGTCTGTTCTCGCGAGTACCGTTTTGTGGAGAACCAATGAGGTTTGTTCTCAAGCAAGTACAGTTTAGCTTCCCTTTACCACATTTGAGGGCTCTATTCAGATTCAGATACCTTTATTAGTCCCCAAGGGGGCAATTCAGTTTTACAGCCAACCCATCCATAATAGTTAAAATTAGCACACAATGTATAAGAAATAATTAATCACATCCTCACATTTACACATGGACCAATTAGTATCACACACACACACGCACTATGCACTATGTACACACTATGTACTGTATGTTCATTGATCAATGTTTATATGTGATTAAAAGCCTAAATTAGTATCTATTCATCACTTAAAACGACCGTGTCTCTTCAGAAGACTTGGATTAAACTGCTCAATTCATATGGATTTCTTTTACTATCTTATTATGAACGTTTCTAAGCATCAAAGTTTTGAAGCAATGGACTTTCAATGGACAGAAATCTCTCAAGACTTTCATTTGCTCGTGATGGTTTTAATTAAATCTATGGGATTGGAACTACGAGGGTGATTAAATGATGAGAGAATTTTCATTTTTGTGGCATTCTGTAGCTCAAACTGTAACCATTTTGCTAACAACACCAAAGTCATGTGTTTGATTCCCATTCGCTCACCTTGAGCACCAATAGGAAGAGCAAAGCTGCGCTCAGTTGGGTCAAAACCTGGTTCTGTTGGGCCAGAGGAAAGAAGTCTGTGAATGTGTCCTGTTGTTGTAGAAATGAGCCCCATTGGCGGGCGGACAGAACGGAGCGACTCAGGTGTAAAGAGACGACACAAATCGCCAATAGCAGACTGCAAACACTCGCTATATTCCACAAGCGCAGGAAGTAGCCAAGCCCCTGTTTCCGGACAATCACGCCCTCACGTACAGCGAAATAGATCACGAACACCAGCAGGAGGAGCTGAGATAGAAAGAGAGCTTTAATTAAAGGTGCATTGTGTAATATTTAGGAGGATCTGTAGACAGAAATGCAAGATAATATACATAACTATGTTTTCAATGGTGTATAAAGACTTTACATAATTGACCGTTATGTTTTTATTACCTTAGAATGAGCCATTTCTATCTACATACACGCTTACATTGAAATGCGCCGACATGTTTCTACAGTGGCCCTAAACGGACTAACGCTTTTCGTCACTATGTTGTTCTTCGTGCAAAGAAGCTAGCTAAAGTCAGCGAATAAAACACAATGATGAACGAGTAACAATAACATTCGCAATAACATCGTTTTACTGAATAATTAAGTAAACCTAATTTCTTAATTTATCTTTGTAAAGAAACCTCATTGTTAAACTGGCTACTCTCTGCTGTCTCAGACGATGACATCACTTCCTGTCGGCCACCGTAACTTCTGTTGGTTGCAATTCGCACAAAAAAAATAAATAAAAATAAATAAAAAAATAATAATCGCACACTGCACCTTTAACCTCTGCCTTCGTTAAGACAGCACAATATAATTGATGTAAATAATGGGATCAGTGTTGTGATTGGCTGACGGTTACCGTGAGGAACAGGGGCAGGTCCATGCCGTGACTGAGCATGTGGAGGCTGCAGGTTTTGAGGTCCAGACTCAACTGAG
The DNA here is from genome assembly GCA_031834385.1 of Semotilus atromaculatus. Classification (NCBI taxonomy): domain Eukaryota; kingdom Metazoa; phylum Chordata; class Actinopteri; order Cypriniformes; family Leuciscidae; genus Semotilus; species Semotilus atromaculatus. Next base: position 531,414 of record JAULUF010000038.1, on the reverse strand, counting down.
CGCGCTCAGATACTGGGAACTCCAGCAGGAACGAGAAGACGGCCAACAGATCGGTGTTGATGTTATAGAGGGGAAACTCCACAAACAGAGCCCTCGTCCTGAACACAAACACATCAAACCTCAGAGGAAGGGCTGGATGATTCACTGCCTTTCATTACTTTAATGGAAAATTAAATACTCTATCATTTGTGGCATGCAATAGTCATTTGCAAAATCAATAAATAAAACAATTACGGAAATACTAGGAATGAAAATACTGTATGCAATATGTTATTACATAATATTATAATTTTAAAATGTATAATACAGAAAATTGGTAATCAAAAAAGTATGTAATTGATTAATATAACTAAATAATGTTTTTTTGTTGTTGTTTTTTTACAAATAATTATATTTGTAAAAAATAAATCACTAAATAAAATAATCAATAATGACAAAAAAAATCTAATATAATATGTAATATATTTTTTTTAATGTAGAAATAATACATAATAATTGATACAAAAGAAATTTAATAAAGTCAATTTGGCAATCAAAAATAATTTGATTGGTTAATAAAAACAAACAATTGAATTGAAAATATGAAATGTTAATAGACTATTAATTAGAAATTATTAAAAAAGTTTTCAACATGATTGATAATTGGTAATGATTTTTTTGCTTTAATATTTTTTTATAAATATTAATGTTGATATATTTGCTTAAAACTAAGCAAACATATCAATATTACTATTTATAAATATGATTAAATGCTTACATTTAATGCTTGTATTTATGAATTTTAACATTAATAAATATTAATATAAAACAATTAAATGTTCATTTTATTAATGTCGATATTAACATTGAGTTGAATATGGTCAATATGCATACTATTTATATCAATAACACTGATGCAAATAATATAAATAGTATTAATATTTAAAGAAAAATTATAATTAAAAACAAATAATATATTTGAAAAAATATCAAATAGACTGTTAATTAGAAATTATGAAAAAAGTAAGTTATTTTCCTATACTGATATTTGATAATGAATTCTTTGCTCAATTTTAAGAAACAAATAGTTGTTTACACATTCATATAGCTTATGACTGATGAAACTGATAAAGTAAATAAACACTATAAAACAACTTCCCTCCAAAATGACTTTTGTTGTGCATATCCTTGGTAACTGATTAGTATGTATTGGATGTATCTCTCTCTCTCTGTGTGTGTGTGTGTGTATACTCACAGCGGGTCGAGCCACTGGTGTGTGTTGAGTTGTTTGACCAGAGCTCTGGAGTCCTGCATCATCCTGCTGAGATCCTGTACGAATCCAGCACTGCTGTAGACAGACACCTGCCCCCAGTGCCACACACTGCGCACACACACACACACACACACACACACACACACAAAACCTTGATGAGAATCTCAGTGACATGTGAGCAGAGGTGAAAACAAAGCCAGCCACTGAAGCAGAAGACCTGATCCAAGATCAGCCTGGGTCATAAAGCATTCATCTAGAACCCATTATAGAACAGACACTGATCCAGGAGCTGGAACACCTCCAGTTTCTGACCCTTGCATTTCAGTAAATAATGCACCAAACAATGAGATCAAAAAACATTTTTGGAGGACAACAGACAGCATGTGATGTAAGAATGACCAGAGCTTCTGCCTGGCCAACTGAAACCCCCCCTTGATGAGATTCCCAAGTCTTTTGTGAGATAACTATAATAGACTTATAAAGGATGTAAATCAGGAATTAGCTAAATTTAAAACATGGCTGGATTTAAACAAATTATCCCTCAATCTAAATAAATCAAAAATGATCATGTTTAGCAATTGTAAGGAAAATCCTGAACTACTGATAAATATAAATGGTATTAAAATAGAAAAAGTAACAGAAATCAAATTCTTGGGAATCACGATAGACAACAAACTGAGCTGGAAATCACACATTGGACACATACAAAGGAAGATATCAAAAAATATTGCAATTATAAACAAAGCTAAGTACGTTTTAAATTACAAGGCGCTGTATATATTGTATTCCAGTCTTATTTTACCATACTTAACTTATGGAATTGAGGTCTGGGGTAATAATTATAAAAGTTCCCTTCACTCCCTTGTAATACTTCAAAAACGAGCAATCAGAGTTATTCATAAGGTAGGATATCTCGAACACACAAATATATTGTTTTTACGAAGTAACATGCTCAAATTCATGGATTTAATTGATTTTTATACTGTACAATTAGTGTATAAAGCGAATCGGTTCGTACTACCAGCACATATTCAAAAATTATTTAAAAAAAGAGATAGTTGTTACAATTTGAGAGGTTATGGCCAACTTAAAGTACCAGCTTTCAGAACTACGAGGAAAAGTATGTGTGTGTCTGTGTGTGGCGTCAGGCTCTGGAATAACCTGAGAGCCCAACTCAAGCAGTGCCCATTCATTTATCAGTTTAAATCCAAGTATAAACAAGGCATATTGTCTAAGTACAGGACGGAAGAATATCCTTAAAGGTGGAAAGGGTATTAATTGACGATTCTTCTTTTCTTTTCTTGGAATCATCAGAATGGTTGTGAGTTAATTTTGTTGATTGTATAGGCATTGGAAAAGCCCAACATAAATATGTATCAATTGTTTTCTTGATTGTAGTAATGTAACTACTGTACAAATGTATAAAAGGGGGTAGGCGTTAATAAGCTTAAGCTTCTGCCTACTCCTTTTGAGCATCATATTCACGTTTTTATTTATTTTCTAACATATTTATTGCGCATGTATCCTTCTGTAGCTTGGCCTACTATGCTGACCCTTGTTACTAGATAGAACTTTGTGGATACTAGATGCTCAAATAAAAGCAAAATAAAAAAAAATAAAAAAATAAAAAGTATGGAAGACACACTCTCGGCTGTAATTTATTCATATTTCTTTATAAAAGTATACATACAGGTGAAACTCAAAAAATGTGAATATCATGCAAAAGTTCATGTATTTCAGTAGTTCAAATTAAAAGGTGAAACTAATATATTTATTACATATAACTATATACATATGTATGATTATACTTTTCAGAGGGCTTTAAAATCCTTTTTTTTATTGATTTCATGTAATATTCTAATTTTCTGAGATTTTGAAGTTGGGGTTTTCATAAGCTGTAAGCCATAATTATCAAAATGATAACTTTTGCACAATATTAAAATTTTTCGAGTTTCACCTGTATATATATCCTTATGTGTATATATATATATAACTTTTATAAAGAAATATACATATATATATCTTTTTAAATTAGTCTATTTTCTATTTTCACTTGTCCGAAGCATTCTGAGATTTCCAGTTTGGCCAAAAGGACAAGCACAACACCGCTGTCATGTGACTCTTACCCGCTGCCCTGAGCTGTGCTGATACTCCAGTTCTGCACCAATCCTGAGTCTGACTCCGCCCACCCGGCTGGGGCGCACCCAAACCACGAGGATGCTGGGAAATAGCCACTGATGGGGCATTCTGGAAGACAGCGAGGAAAGAAAGATCATGATGCGACAGTAGTTTATCCGGCAAAACTTTAAATTCACTTTGTATGTATTCTTATCTCTGCTTATGAAGCTGTTACTAATCTGCCTTGAGTGAGTGAGTGTGTGTGTGTGTGTGTGTGTGTGTGTGTGTGTGTGTGTGTGTGAGAATGAAGCGATCTGTCAATCTGAAATTATCACTGCTGTAATGCTCTCATTATTCTCTGGAATATGAAATCTATGATTTCTCATCTCTCAATAAAATACTGAACACTCGCACACATTCTTATGTGAATCCTGGATCAGAGGTCCAGCAAAGATAATAAACCATGAAATGAAATTTTAAATATACAATACTTTCACGAAAGCAGAAAATGGCAAATTCAGCCTTTGCTCAGAAGCTATTGCATTAATTTCTTATTACGAATGTTTTTCCCAATAATAATGAGTGCTGGAAGTTAAACTTCAATGTATGTTTATATTTTGTATCATTTCTAAATATTTCTAAATAAAATAAACATGTTAAGTGTGTTTGTGTGCCGGTCGAACACCTGGCTGCGCTCTCAGCTGTCGGAGACGAGGTCGGCCAATCAGCAGGCTTCCCGTCTTCTCCATCAGGACCCGCCCATCCAGTAACCGTGGTAACAGTGAGTCCGAGAGCCACGCCCACACATCCTCACGGCTGAAAACAGAAGACCCGACAAGTTAGAGACACGTGTGTGTATGTGTGTGTGTGTGACGCTCAGAGAGACCCGTAGTGTGAATCCACCGGTTGAAGACACTACGTCAACAAACTGTCAGCTCTGATCTGATTCATCAACACACACACACGAGTCTGACCTGACTGAGAGGAACAAAACAACATGGAAAGACAGAAATGAGGTGTGTGAAATGTGTGTGTGTGTGAGTATGTGTGTGTGTGTGTAAGTGAGTAAGTGTGTGTGTGAGTGAGTGAGTGAGTGAGTGAGTGAGTGTGTGTGGGTTGGTTTATGTGATTTATGAGGACACAAATTTGTATAATGACATGTGTATTACACTGGTATTACAACTTATGGGTGGTTTATGAGGACACTTCAAAAGTCCTCATTAATCAAATGGCTTAAAAAACATAAAAAACTATGTTTTATAAAAATGTAAAAATGCAGAATGTCTCCTGTGATGGGTAGGTTTAGGGACAGGGGCAGTGTAAGGGGACAGAATATATAGTTTGTACAGTATAAAAACCACTACGCCTATGGAGAGTCCTCATAATGCTGTTGCACCAACGTGTGTGTGTATGTGTGTTTTGCACCTGCTGATGTTGTTGAAGTGTTCTGTGAGGAAGTGATCCTGCAGTTGAGTGTGCAGTCGCAGGCGATGGGCGTCTTTGGTCGAGTCTGAGTAGTTGAGCAGTAAAACCACCAGCAGAAACAGCATGTAGAGCAGGAAACCCTGTCAATCCAGAGCACACACACTCCTTTACACACACACTCCTTTACATCACAGAAACAGACTTCAATCATGTCAATCTGGATAGAAACACGTCAATCACAGCTAAGAGAGTCTAATGAGGAGAAGAACAGCCAATCAGAGTGCAGATCTCTAAAACACCACCTGGTAATTAATGGATCCTAGTATGAATGGCGGCTGTCAGGCATGACAAAGACAGCTTTATAATCTAGGTGAATGGGGAAGCTATTTTAAAGGAACACTCCGACTTTTTGAGACTTTAGCCTATTCACCTTATCCCCCAGAGTTAGATAAGTCCATACATACCTTTTTCATCTCCGTGCGTGCTATAAGTCTGTTTGACGCACCCACCGCTAGCCTAGCTTAGCACAAAGACTGGATGTAAATGGTTACAGCTAGCATACTAATCAAAATAAGTGACAAAATAACGCAAACATTTTCCTATTTACATGTTGTGATTTGTATAGTCACAGAGTGTACAAAAAACAAAGTCACATGAGACAGACATATTTTAACCGTATAAATACTGGGAACTATATTCTCTGAAGGCGAAGCACTGCTACTTGGGCGGAGTGATAACCGCAGCACCTGAGACGCGCCGTGGTGAGGAGCAGAGAGTTCGTTCAGAGTGTTGCACTAATCACTCCGCCCAAGTAGCAGTGCTTCGCCTTCAGAGAATATAGTTCCCAGTATTTATACGGTTAAAATATGTCTGTATCTCATATGACTTTGTTTTTTGTACACTCTGTGACTATACAAATCACAACATGTAAATAGGAAAATGTTTGCGTTATTTTGTCACTTATTTTGATTAGTATGCTAGCTGTAACCATTTACATCCAGTCTTTGTGCTAAGCTAGGCTAGCAGTGGGTGCGTCAAACAGACTTATAGCACGCACGGAGATGAAAAAGGTATGTATGGACTTATCTAACTCTGGGGGATAAGGTGAATAGGCTAAAGTCCCAAAAAGTCGGAGTGTTCCTTTAAAACCGATTTTCAAGCTAACAAAGGACTATAGCGTTATGACCAATCAGTCAACTCGGAAACGAACCATTAACCCTCTTCTGCTCTTCACTTGCCGGTCAGAAATAACTGAAATGTATTTTTTTATTTCAATGAAATGAATGTACTATTAATTGTAGAATGTAGAACTACAATGAATGTAGTTCAATAATGTTTTTTATTTAATGTTTTGTATTTTTAGGGTATTTGATGGTACTAAATTATATTTATGCTGTAGTTATAAATCCATTTATTCACTTTTTGAGCATTGACCTGAAAATTTCAACCTGAAAAAACTTAAACCGTCTTAAATCTCGAATGCTTTAGAGCACAGACTAGAGTTTAATCTCTTTTCAAAGATGACGCTTGGCAAATTATTGTACAAGTGAAAAAAGTTTTACGAAGTGAACTACAGAATTTTACATTTATTGTTAGGAAAAATGTGCAAAAATACTATTTTCAATTTTTATATGAAATATATATTTTACTCTAAAACTATGACAAAATCAAAGCCATAAATTTAAACAAGTTGTGCTAAAAATATAAGCCTGATATCTCAAAAAATGAGCTTTCAGTAAGATTTAGTTTGGCTGCAGAACCAAAAGTTTCCACTAGATGAAATTCGTCTACCATTCGTTTCCAATGCGCTCATTATTGACCGCCAGGAGCACAAGTGTGACTATCTTATTACAGGACCATTTAACCTGTTCGAATAATGGCCATGATTTTTTTGTGTGTTCACATAGCAAGTGCCAAAATCTTTACCAAGTTTCATACAATTCCAATGAAGACAAAAAAGAAAAAAAAAAGGAAAGATTTTGTCGGCTGGATTGAATCAGACTGTTGTAGCACTGGCTGTCGTACCTTCAGCATGGTGTGTAGCAGGCGGACCTTACGCGCTTCTTCTCTGGCCTGTGAGAGAGCGAAGCCCTGCGGCGGCCGGACACGAGGGATCCGCTGAACGACCCGCTCCACACGAGGACAGTCCACCAGCACATCCTGCTCTTCTGCTCTCAGACGGCCCGCCACCAGAGAGAAGTACACACCCTCTGACAACACCTGACACACACACAGACACAGACACACACACACACAGACCACACACACACACACACACACATACACACACATACACACACAGACAGACACAGACACACACACACACAGAATCCGTCAACACATCTGGATTTGAAACAGGAATATGGCATTTTCACTTCTGGTCTAAAAAAATTAATAATAATAATAATAATAATAATTCCTGGCCCAAATTTCACATTGTATCATTATTTCAGTGTTTATTTTATATTCACACTGATATTAAGATTGATATGTATATCATCAAATAATATGAACAAATATCAAACTTCATTATACATCATAATTAATAACTAATTATAATCAATTAATATATTACTAATTCGCTAAAAGTTAATATTTATTAATATGAACTTAAAAATGAATATTAATTGGAAACCTATATTAATGTTCATTAAAAAATACAAACTTTGACAAGATTTTTGCTCGCCATTCATCTCAAAATAAATAAGTAAATAAACGTATTAAATATTCAAACTGATATCAATATTCATAATTAATAATATCAATAATATAAATACAAATAATCAAACTTAATTATACCATATAATTATAACTAACTATAATTTAAAAAAACATTACACATTTAAATATTAATAATCAAAATGTGTTAATATGTATTACTATGAAGTTTGAAATAATATTACTTTTAAAAGAAAAAGTTTGTTTGACAAGATTTTCAATGTTGACAAACTGACCCAAGTTCAACAAAGATGAACACTAATTAATCAAATTATTTTTTTATTCTTTCTGCTAACAAAAATCCGGGATTTACCTTCAGAGGTTCGAGAATGAGGAATGACGACAGGAAACTGACAATGCTGGAGATGAGCCACATCAGAGCCACGCCCTCACTGAAGCTCCGCCCCAACCACATCGATAGGCTGGCGGACAGGATAAGCCCCGCCCAGCTGGCCCACAGAGCAGCCAATCCGCATAGAGGAGGAAGCGGTCTGGGCTTACACACATCCATCACCACTGTGTGTGTGTGTGTGTGAGAGAGAGAGAGAGAGAGAGAGAGAGAGAGAGAGAGAGATTAGCTGTGTTTGTGTCTCTCTGAGGTAAAGTGGATATAGGTGTGTGTGTGTGTGTGTGTGTGTGTACCTGTGCGTGAAGTAAAGGCAGTTTTGGGTGGGTCTCGTCTAAAGGCGGCACACGGAACAGGTTCATTCATCTTTTGCAGGAGAATCACTTCAGTCTTATCACCAAATATACTGGAGCTAAACACACACACACACAACTTTTATTCAGCAAGGAATTGATCAAAAGTGACAGCAAAGACATTTATAATGTTACAAAAGAACAAAAAACAAGATGAGCGATAATGAACAAGGACCAAATTTAAGATCTCATGTCATTTAATTTTTCCTTATTTTATATACTTTATATTATTTCTATTTTTATATATATTTTATTTGAACTATTTTATTGTTTGGACTTTACTACTACTGTGTGCTGGAGTCGGGAATTTCCGTTGATATATATTGTTTTCAATCTTATATTGAAATCTTTCTTGTCTTCTTTGTTTACAAGATATTTCCTATGCTATTCAAGACTTTTTTGTGACCTTACATTTTCCACATAATGAATTTAAGGCATTTGAATTATTTTTAAGGATCAACAGACACTTACAGATCGCCCATGTCACTGTCCGTCTGAGACAGCAACTGTCCATCGGCCAAAATGCGCTTGATTAGATCCTCATCTGTCAATCAAAGTCAGCAGCCAATCAACAACCTCCTCTACTGTTCTGACACATGTATAGAAGTAATATGCAGAAGTGTACTATGGCACAGGAGAGAAAAGTAAAGTGACCTGAGGAGGAGAAGTATTTGTTCCTGTGGCTGTTGTCACACACGGTGTCGTCCTCGTCAGGACTGAAGGTGATGTCCACCCCCAGGTGTCTGCTGCCCTGACCTCTCTTGAGGCGGGGGGGAAACACCGGGCCCATCTCCACTGACGGGTCAGTCAACACATCTGGCCAATCACAGTCAGGAATACTCCACCTCTGAAGACTGAGGAACAGGGCCAGAGATTCACTCTCTCAATTCTCACTCACTATCTCTCTCTCACACTCACTCACTCTCTCACCCACTCACTCTCTCACACACACTTACTTACTCACTCACTCACTAACTCTCACTCACTCACACACACACACACTCACTCTCTCTCTCACACACACTCACTCTCTCACACACTCACTCTCACACTCACTATCTCACTCTCTCACACTCACTCACTCACTCACTCTTTCTCACTCACTCACTCACTCACTCACTATTTCTCACTCACTTTTACACACTCACTCTCTCACTCACTTTTACTCACTCACTCACTCACTCTTTCTCACTCATTCTCACTCACTTTTACTCACTCACTCCACCTCTGAAGACTGAGGAACAGGGCCAGAGATTCACTCTCTCAATTCTCACTCACTATCTCTCTCTCACACTCACCCACTCACTCTCTCACACACACTTACTCACTCACTCAATCACTCTCTCACATACACTTACTCACTCACACACACACACACACACACACACTCACACACTCTCACACACACACTCACTCTCTCCCTCACCCACCCACTCACTCACTCACTCACTCACTCTCTCACACCCTCTCTCTCTCTCTCACACACACACACACACACTCACTCACTCACACTCACTATCTCACTCTTTCTCACTCACTTTTACTCACTCACTATTTCTCACTCACTTTTACACACTCACTCACTCTCACTCTTTCTCTTTCTCACTCACTCACTTTTACTCACTCACTCACTCTTTCTCACTCACTCACTCACCCACTCACTCTTTCTCACTCACTCACCCACTCACTCTCACTTTTACTCACTCACTCACTCTCACTTTCTCTTTCTCACCCACTCACACTCACTTACTCAGTCACTCACTCTTTGATTCACTGATACAGTTGTTCATTATCTCTTGTATTGACTCACAATTAATCATTCAGTCATTCATTCACACTCACTCGTTCAGTCAATCATTGACTCTTTGATTCACTTACAGTCATTAATTTATTCACTTTTTGACTCAATTGTCTTAGTTTCAGCTTCAGTTAACTATAATAACCTTGGTTGGATGTAAAGGATGTTTTATCATTCTGCAGTTCTCGCTTTAATGATCTGAGTTTAAGTGTGTCAGTAACCATGGCGACCGATGCGACCTCATGCTTACCTCTTAGTGGAAGGAGTGGGCAGGTCAATGTTGGTCTCTTCTGAGTACGTCTGCAGTGTGTGTGTGTGTGAGAGAGAGAGAGAGAGAGAGAGAGAGAGAGAGAGAGAGAGAGAGAGAGATTATTATAGAGAGTTATTCTTCTGCAGCAACACAATAGACTCAGGATCTGAGCTCACACTGATGTACTTTACAGGTCACAGTTCAATCTAAATGGAGATTGTAGTCTCAGTTTTTGAACCCAAACTACATCATGGAAATGTGACATTCAGAGACGTGAAACTACAGCACATTTAAATATTAAGACTATGAAGATGACAAAAAACACCTTTCAAGTTGCAGACATTCATTTCATAACCCTATGATTTTGTTTTTCCTCGTAGAGCACCAGACAGAAATAAATCAGCGATGACTTTGAAGAACATGATGAGAAGGTCTTCGTGAAGGTTTCTCTTGGCTTCTGTGCAAACAAAGTATTCTGCAAATGCAGCCTGAAACGCATTTCAATTTGCACCTCATGAAAGGTATGAGAGAAAAACATCTGGGTCTCTCAGAATAAATAAAAATAAACATATTGCATTTTCCCTTTGAATAAAACATAAAATAGACCTGCATTAAAGTCTCTCTGTTCTGATCCCAGAGTTCACTTCAGCTGTTTAACACTGTTACACTGCAGTCGATCTCACCGAGGCCGGCGAGAACAAAGCCAGGATATGTTATTTCAATTATATAAACATTGTAGTAATTATTGTTCAGGTTAACTCATGCTATTTTAATGAACAAACTCACTGTGTCAACACATAATCATTCTAATTACTACAATGAGAATAATCAATGAGGGTTCTAATCTTCAGTGATCTATAGAGCATATACTATACTGTACATGACAGTGAACTATTGTACAATATTGTAATGGTCACCAGCTGGAGTGCCCTGGAGAGCCACCAGAGGGCACTCCACACCTGACGATCATCACTCCCTCACAAACTACATTTCCCATAACTCCCTGCCCGGAGTCATCATCACTGATTGCCTTCACCTGTGTCTCATTGCCTTGTTTAGCTCCCCCTTATAAGCCTGCTTTTCACATTCACTCACTGCGAAGGTTTGTATGTTGTTTGTTTGGATTTCGACCCGTTGCCTGTTCATTAGATTACGTGTCTGGATTACCCCATGTTATTAAAAGCTGCATTTGGATCTAAACTTTCTGGTCTCAGAGCAGTTCGTGACAAATATAGTGTTTATAGTATTATATAAACATATATTGTCACCATATATTATCAATATTTATGGTAAAATATTCACATTTATATGTGTTATAGAATATTCAAAAAGAAAATATTATATATAACATAAGGAAGATAACTTTTAAATAAGACAATAATTAAAAATAAATGTTTCATAAAATAAATAAATAAAATTAATTAATAAATGAACAACTATAAAAATAAAATGTTATCAAAATAAACAAAACTAAATAAATGAATAAATTAGATAAATATAAAAACGTATTATATAATAAATTAATTTATAAATTAATTTATAAATAAATTTTATAAAAAATAATAAATGTCAAAATATAAAAACACTTCATATAAAATAAACAGTGCTGTTTATATACATATATATATATATGTGTGTGTGTGTGTGTGTGTATATATACATATATTTACAAACTTTTATGTTAGATGATTAATCGATTTGACAGCACTAAAAATAAATTTTAAATAAACAAATATAAGCATACTTGTGTGTGTGTGTGTGTGTGTGTGTGTGCGTGTGTGTTCACTACTCCTAACTTGGATGGGTTAAATGCAGAGGACAAATTCAGAGTATGGGTTACTATACTTGGCCTTCACATCACTTCACTTCTGTTTGTGAACCAACGAAAACCCCAGTTATGACCATCTTCAGCCAAATTCTAACGTACCTCTCCAGGAATCCCATTCAACATCAGAAAAGAGCTTCCTGTCAGCGAGTTATCCAGGAAGTCATCGATCTCCAGAGACTCCTGGTCCACCTGAGGAGGAAGCTGCTCCACAGAGACCTTGACAGAGACGAGGCTTTTTAACGTCCCGCACTGTTGCTTTCATTTATACTGCGCTTTTAACACTATGGACTGTTTCAAAAGCAGCTTTACAGTGATAACAGGAAATTAAAGTAACAGAGATTGTTTTGGCTTTACAGCAGATCTAGAATAAAGTTATTGTCCAGCTAAAGTTAGTTTTGATTGATTCACTTCCATTGTAAAGATCATTAGTTATTAACACACCGTTCTAACAGAAAACTTTAACGTGTTCTGGCAACAGTGTTTGGTGGCTCGAGAACGATAACTTTCAAATTTCCAAGGTGCAAGTTTTGAAAAACATTATCATCTCCGTGTAAACTTTAAAAACGTGAATCTCTATGAACGCTGACGGCGTGCACATGCGTGTTACGTGTTCAGTCTATAGATATGCGCGTTTGAATATGTGTGAATATATGAATATATCTTTCTTTACAAATTTACCTCACCAAATGACTTGTCTGGTCTGCGTAATACAGCATTTTTAGTCGTTTCCGCGTATCCATGTGAACTGGAATAATTTTGATAACGTTTAACCTGTACAGAGGCACAGATAAAGGTACTGTCGGTTGTGTGTGTGTGTGTGTGTCTCACCTTACTGCGGCTGAGTCTGAAGAGGCAGAAGACGAGCAGGTACACAGGATACACCAGGACACAGCTCACAAGGCCCGCCCACACCGTCTCCACATTCACCGAGACCAGATGAGACACCGGCGTAGAGCTGAGGCACACATTCACACGCTTCATCAGAACAAGAGTCTGGGAGAATTATGTTTTTGAGAGATGTTTCTGCTTGGTGAGCAGGAGAGACTTCTTTCAAAAACATTAAAAACTCTATTACTCCAAACGTTTGACCAGTAGTGTACATATAACCAGCACGTACACTGCCGTGTGGATCGGTAAGATTTGTAATGTTTTTGAAACAAGTCTCTTCTGCTCATCAAGGCTGCATTTGTTTGATTAAAAATAAAAACTCTAATATTGGTAAATATTATGACAATTTAAGAACTGTTTTCTATATTTATATATTTTAAAATGTAATGTATTCCTGTGATCAAAGCTGTATTTTCAGCATCATTACTCCAGTCTTCAGTGTCACATGATCCTACAGAAATCACTCTAATATGATGATTTGATGCTCAATAAACATTTCACTATTATTATCAAGGTTGAAAACAGGGTCCCACTTTATATTAAGTGGCTTTAAGTACTATGTACTTACATTGAAGTTACTACTTTGATACAATGGACTTATTATGTACATGTTTTTACATTGTACTTATATTTTAAAAATACCTGCATGTAATTACAACTGTAATTAATTGATGTAATTACATTTCTAATTACACAGTTGACCCTTCCCTTACACCTTAACCTACCCTTAAACCGACCCATACCACCACACCTGTCCCTAACCTTACCCGTATCACATCTCAATAGCAGCAAAAGTGTTTTACAATACAACCTGAACACAATAAGTACATTGTACTTATTTTTCTATGTACCGTAAGTACATAGTACTTAACGCCACTTAATATAAAGTGGGACCGAAAACGGTTGATATTTTTAGCAGGATTCTTTGATGAATAGAAAGTTAAAAAGAACAGCATTTATTTGAAATAGAAATCTTTTGTAAAATTATAAATGTCTTTACTGTCACTTTTGATACATTTTATTCATCCTTGATTAATAAAAGTATTGATTTCTTTTATTTCTTTTAAGGATCATGTGACACTGAAGACTGGAGAAATGATGCTGAAACTTCAGCTTTGATCACAGGAATAAACTACATTTTAAAATATATAAAAATAGAAAACAGTTATTTTAAATTGTCATAATATTTCACAATATTACTGTTTTTGTGTGTTTTTAATCAAATAAATGCAGCCATGATGAGCAGGAGAGATTTCTTTCAAAAACATTAAAAATCGTACCGATCCAAAACATTTGAACGGCAGTGTACATCTGCACCTTAAATGACACGAAAGCACCACGAAAGACAGTGTGTTTCACCTGTGTCCATGAGCGACGGTGCCGTACCACACGGCGTTGGCCAGCATGCAGAGGTGCATGAGCAGCGAGCCACAGGTGAGCCGCTGGAGACGCGTGAAGGGGCTCCTCGGGGGCCGCTCCCACAGAGACAGCCACAGGTGACTCTCACACACCGCTCTCTGGAGCTCCCAGGACAGCAGCCGCGGCCAGACACGCAGCTCCGCCTCCTCTGAGCACACCAAACACACACACACACACACAGGAACACAGAGGTCAGACAACAGGAAGCTGTGCAAAATACCATCCGTTGTTGTGGTAGGTTACAGCACAGGTTATCAGTCGACACTACTGTGAGGTTCATTTTACCATCATTCCTGTGTTAATGGAACATGATGCATAAGTAAAGATTATAAAAAAAAATATATATATATAATAATAATATTATATATATATATATATATATATATATATATATATATATATATATATATGAGACAGAATGTACTTAAGTGTACTTCATGTGTATCTATAAACCTTATCCAACTCTGCTTGTTACATATGTGTAACAGTAGCTGCCTATTACATGTGCATAATTACAATCTGTAAGTACAGGCTGTTCCATAACTTAGTTACATGTTTGAAAATGTAAATACAAAGTGTAATTACATTTTGTTACACGTTTTGTTAACGTCTATTACTAAGTAATTAAGTAATTACTCTGTATCAAGGACACCATCAAATTAAGTGTTACCATATATATATATATATATATATATATATATATATATATATATATATATATATTATGGGTATATGTATATATATTATGGGTTATATATGTATATATATATATATTAAAAAAATATGAAAACAAGGCAAAACAAGTTGTTTTGCTAACAATATGCATCTAATTGTATCCTGCATTTTATCCTGTGTGTTTTAAAGCTTTAGGCTTACTAAAACAACCAATCACAATCAGTGTTTTATCTTTGGAGGCGGGACTTTACCGGAGGCCTCCACCTCTATCTCCACCCTGCCGTCCGTTTTCTCGTTGTCGACCGACAGCCATTCTTCAACCAGGAAGAAATAACTGCTGCCCGTCTGCAAGTCCTTCACCAGGACATACTGGAGCAGCCAAGCTGGAGACAGACCTGAGACACACACACACACACACACACAGAAGGGGCTTGGTGCAACAGATCTCGAGCTGTGGTTAGAAGCAGAGTTTCTTGTTTGCATGACATGTGGACTCAATAAATCCTTATCTTGAGCAAAATACGCATGATGACATTCAGTACAACCTGTGTCTTTTATTTAGAATACATACAAATGTCATTTACATCTTTCAGTTTGTTCAGAGATTTAAAGCACAGTAATTTGAAGAGTGCGCGTGTGTGAACGCGCT
Organism: Semotilus atromaculatus; assembly: GCA_031834385.1. Lineage (NCBI taxonomy): Eukaryota > Metazoa > Chordata > Actinopteri > Cypriniformes > Leuciscidae > Semotilus > Semotilus atromaculatus. Next base: position 515,695 of record JAULUF010000038.1, on the reverse strand, counting down.
CTAGTACGTGAGATCGAGCTTATGACTGAATCTGGAAATAAAGCAACATAACTAGTCCTCAGATGCCATGGCCGTAATTTATAGCAAAACATCTAGCGTTAATTCATCGATCTCAAACTGATTTATTAAAGAAAGTGATCACTCCACCATGTGCGTGACATCATTAACCAACGTGGTTGAACGACAAAATTTGTGACATTATGATTTCGGGAAACAGTCGTGACTAGCTAGTTGATTTCTTTCTTCAACGAAGCATCATACTGTGATAGTGAAGCAGCGAGTTACGTCGTTGTACGAGAAACGCACCCCAGGATGGTTCCCCGAGGAACGTTTTCATGTAACCGCGTCGTGACGTCACGGGCGAAGATCACTATTGGTCTCCTCAAAGTCGCGTTGGATTTTCTCCTCAGCGTAAAGGTTAAGAGGTCCATCTATCACTGTTGTCCATGTTCGTAGAGTTAGTTTCTGGAGTAAATTTATAGGCTATAATATATGTGTTTACACAGCCTTTTTAAAAATGGCGGGTGCTGGTGTTTTGCGTACGATCGACCAATCAACAAACACTAGCGTCACGGATAGTTCCTATAGTGCTGGTTTATGGTGCGTTCAAGTCCTCCTGGGAAGTTTGTGTTTACGACGGCAGGATTTTCATCAGAGTCAGATGGCGGTGTACTTTCTCTTAATTAATTACACAAAAATATCTTTAACTCTAGTTCTAGAAAATTAAGAGCAAAGAAATGTGCTTTAGGTGTGCTCTGCTTTTTTGCCACTGCGGACTTTATCGTTACATATTTCATTGTTATATTATAATGCCATCATATTCTGTGTATGCAATTAGCTTACTTCGCTGTAAACAGAAAGGCCTGACAATATCACTGTGTAAGGCTGGAAATTTGAAGAACTGGTTAAAGAATGACTAGTGGTCTATGAAACAAAGAATCTTGTGGGAAAATTAACATTTGACTCCCTCCCCCTCTTCCTTTGGGACAAGTCTCACTTCATCTGCATTCTCTCTCTCTCTCTCAGTAACACTTAACTCACACAAGAATATATATGGTTTTAATGTGAATGATTAAGTATTGTGTTTAGTATCATTTTAAAGGTCTCAGTGCGATTGGTACAATGGTCTCATTCCCAAAGAGTAAAACACAAGGTACTAAGGTTTTAAGAGTTTAGAGATAACTGACACACAAAGAAAGGCAAATGGTCTTTTTCCCCCACCCCAAGAGGTGTAATTTCTTAATGCAAATTAGCAGGTTTTCCATGTGAAAACATTCTGGCTATTTAATGGACTGCAGTGAGAAAATCGTGGCCTTTCTGTAATTCTGAGAGCCCGTGAGGTTGAGTCTCAAAAACTCAGCCTCATGTATTTCTTAAAATGTTGGGTTTGCATTTCTCTTATCCTAGAGCATTCGATGTTATTATATTGATTATCTTTGAACTGATTGTGAAATTGGCATGATACTTTACCCGACATAATAAATTGTTACATTTGATTATTCTAATTGACTTTGACATTGTTCATTTAGCTAATGGTTAAAAGGAATGGTCAAACACTCGCTTATATTTTAATGATGCACAGATATCATTAAAACCTTTTCATTTTTGGAGTCAGATGAAATAACGAGTTAATACATATGAGAAAGTGTATTGCATTTAATCCAAAATCCCTTTAGCCTGGGAAGGACGGAACACGCGCGAGACCTTCGCCGCTGATCGTATGCCGCCATTAGATCGATTTAGCGGGGACTTACAACTGCTATTCCGATATGTTTCTCACTGACACGCCCCTAACTCGTAAAGATCGGCGTTTAAAGAAAATCCTGAGCTTCCCACTCATACTTACGACATTGTGCTGGCGTTCATATGCGTTCAACTCATAAATACGATCTTTACAAGATGATTTGACCGCGCCATTAGACTCTACTCTGAAGCAGGAGCTAAAAGAGTTCCTCCAAAAGGAGTTCCTAGAACTAAAATCGTTCCTAGTTCCCCCGGTGTGAACGCCCCTTGAGACACACGGGTTTCTTCTCACAGTTTTGCCCCGTTCCACATTGGCAAATGTTTATGTTTATGCCGGCCCGATTCGGTACCTTTGTTGTCGTGCCAGACTCGGATCTTGAGCACGCTGGCCAGGCTGGTGTCTGTGGCGATGTGGAAGATGTCCAGGCTGTTTCGAGCGAACGCCCCGACGCTGTCCAGGTGTCTGTGTCCACTGCGACTCTCGCTGCCGTGAAGACTGATGCCAACGTGAGCCGTGGTGCCTGGACCGGGGAGAAACACACGGAGGGCAAACTCTGAAACTCCAGCCATCTCAATCATGACGACCGGCAGCGTTTCACCGAAGAATACACTGATTCTGGATAAACTGAGAATCAGGATTTTTGTGTGTGTGTGTGTGTGTGTGTTTCAAACACTGATCACAATTCTGAACAAACTAAACAAAATAACATGTCATTACTAGAGGTTCTGGCAAAATGTTAATTGCTGCTGCAGTCTATTTAAAACATTTAATTCATTTGAATTAATTAAGAAAAATCGGGATAAATGAATGATTCAATGATTCAATTACTGGATGAATCAGCGTTTTTAAATGAATCTCTTGAATGAATGATTCATTTACATTTTAACATGCAGTTGTCGCCACCTACTGGTGTAACGATGCAATTGATACAAATGGTTTTCAGACAGATGCTCTCTCCGGATCAGCGCAAACGCATATCTGAATTAGAGATCGACCGATGTATCGGTTTACCGATATTTTTCCCAATATTTAAGCATTTTCCCATAATCGGGCATCGGTTTTGTAATATCGGATTCGCCGATAAACGGCGCCATGTTGTGGCCGTTTTGAGAATTCCGCCATTGCAGCCCGCGTCTGAGGAGATCAGTCAACAACTCTGAGCACAAGTAAAGTATATGTTCTACTTGCTTTGCTTTAATTATTCAACTTTATTTAACATAACAGACATGCAGAAATAAGATTTAAGACATAAATGCCTGATATACTGGTAGTTTATTTATGCAGCTTGGTTAAAAAAAATTGAGACGAACTCATGGAGTCACGTAGCATAATCCGTCATGTCCTGCCCCAATAAAGACGTAACTTTACATGAATTAAATGAAACAGACATGAATGAGTGCATGTTGAAAATAAAAGCGCTGAATTTAATTATCTATCTGTTGTATTTTAATCAAATAGATTAAACTCACCGTTAGTCTCGGAAAGAAAAGTTTGTTCATATTGCTGAGCACTCGGTTCGGTTGATGATCAGATGCTCAAGCCGGCCACTGAATGAAACTTTTGACAAGATTATCTTGTTTATACACCCTAGATTATATTATAATTTACTACATAGCAATTATTTCGCTAATACACATCTAAATATACCGCTTTGTGGAAATTAATTCTCTGCACGCGCGATCGCGGAAATTAATTATTTATTATCTGCACGCGCGATCGCGGTTGAGTAGCTTTAAGTTATAATAGTTCTGTGTAAATGCATAGATAAACAGCACTTTGTCAGAAAGCATTTCATGATCTAGACCGACAAAAATATTATTAATTAATAACATAGTTGGAAAATGCAATGATGTAGGCTATGCTGTTTTGTTTGTTACTTTCCTGATGTTATATTCCAGCTATTATTATTCAGTGAATTAATATTACCCAGTGAATTATTCCTCACTCTTTAAACCTATTAAACGGCACATAAACCTTCTAAAACTGTTTAAAATGAATTACATTTCTGCAAAGATATGACTCCCCCTGTCAATTACTTTCTCCATATGAAAACATTAGACTTTTAACATTTATTTAGCCTATTGTTAACATTGTTGCTGCTGATGCTTATAAATTATATGTATAATTTAGATATAAATTATATAATGTAATAATATAAATGTTTTATTGTAATGTGAAGATTTAATTTAACATGAAACACTCATTTAATTTTCCCCCCAATATGTTAGAATAATTGTTTTGCTTTATTTTTTACCACATCAAAGCTTTTATTTTTAATCAAAGACAGTAGTGCACTTTATTTTTTGGACTCAGACCCCTCTATTTCTTTGTGTTTAAATATAAAGTTTTTTTTTTGTATGCAAGGAGGGAGTGATTGTTATAAATAAAGTGGTTTGTTCAGTTCATTTGTGTTGTAATAATTGTGTTAAAAACAGAAGTATAACAGTAAATAAATATCGGTTCTGCATATCGGTTATCGGGCACATAAACGGGCAAATAATCGGTATCGGTTAAAAAAATCAATATCGGTCGATCACTAATCTGAATGTTCGCTGTGATTTTGTCAAATGTATAATAGACACGAGAATTGTTGTCTTTTAGGAATGAGATCGCGTGGGTGTTTGAATCGAGATCACAATCTTTTAGCGATTAATCATGCAGCTCTATATGGGAAGAAAGGGAAAATTCTTTGCGTGAATACATAAAACTGATAAATTCATCAGTTGTTAACAAACCAGCCTCAGACTTTACCGTAACTATATAGACATATAAAAATTATAAAAACAATACCTAATAAAAAACACAACACAATGACTAAAACTTTGACCAAAAAAAACAAAAAAAACAAACAAAAAACATACAGTTTCTCAGTGACACTATAACAACAATTTCTCAATGAAAAAATCCCAAATCAAGCCGTTTCAATAGGAATCTCAGACCTAGCAGTGGTTGTTGGCGTTTTTTTGTTGGCCAGACTTTCTAAGCGAGCCTAAGCGAGTGCTGATCTGCGAAGCGCCCCTGATCTCACCTGCCCCGTAGGCCCAGCCGGTCTTGACCTGGATCTCGTACTTGTACAGACCGTCCTTCCCGCACAGCGGGACCACAGAGGCCCGTCTCAGGTCCATCTGATCCAGCTTCCGCAGTATGGCTCCGGCCACAGCGTAACACAGCAGTCCGATCACACACACCAGCACCACCACCAGACTACGGGTCACTGAGCGCTCCTGACAGGGACGAGACACGGCACGGAGTTATCACTTACTGTCCCTCAAACCAGCAGCTGTCAGGCCAGAACTCTCAAACTATAATATAATATGATACATCTATTTTTTTAATTTCAAGGAATCACTACTATTATGTCCAGACTGATAGAAGCCTAATTTAAAATATATATATATATTTTATAAAAAATATAATATAATATAATATAATATAATAATAAGAAAATATAAAAAATATTTTGAAAATTAAAATATTTTGAAAATTAAAAAAAAAAAATTGCGAAAAACTGAAATATAAAAACATACATTTGAAATACTACTTATTATGTCCGAACAAAAAGACTAATTTAAAAAATATTATTTTATGAGAAAATACCTAATTTCCATTAGATATTTTCTCATAAAATAATATTTTTTTAATTAGTCTTTTTGTACTATAGTTAGTCTTTGTTATATAGTCATTAGTACTATGACCAGACGGAGGGCTAATTTAAAAAAAAATATTTATAATATAATATTCTAAATGTATAATATATAATATATAAATATATATATATATATATATATATATATATATATATATATATATATGAATAACATTTAATATATTTTAAACTATTTGAAAATATCATTACTACTATTTCTGATTGGACAGATGGAAGGTTTGTTTAAAAAAATTATTAATTTCTAAAATAAGAATGAATTTTTTAATGATAATTAATATTAATAATATTAAGGAAAACAGCTGTAACACTCACAGGAATGATGAAGGAGACGGCGTCGGGCGGGACGAACAGGCTGGCGGCGAAAGCGGTGAGGTGACGCGTGCGACACACGGCCCGGCCCACGCTGGTCTCGGGCAGAGGAACCATCCCGTCCGTGCGCCACTGTCGGGCACTCTCGCTGAAATACTGGCATAGAGACGTGAACACAGCCACCTCCAGCCGGATCAGAGCCGGATCATCGGTGCCGCAGCCCGTGGACACGTTTATGAAGTGCTCACGCGTGGTGTCGTACGAACTGATGGAGAAATCACCATGAAAATGACTAGTTTGTGAATCATCGGAAATGCTTTTATTGTATTGGCTAAAAATCAAAGATGCAACTAAACAAAATGGATAGAGACTGAAATCTGACAGGATGAGCCACTCTCCTTGTGTTTTGTGAAACACTAGTCTTCCTTGGTGATATTAATGGATGAGTCACTCAAACTAAAGAGCCGCCCGCACACAAACTCATCATTTATTACAGATGAATGGCTTTTCATTAACACGCACTTCCAGGATTTTTTAGCCAAATATAGCAGTGAGAAACATCAAAACATTAGACTGTCTGCTTAAAAGGTTTACTTGATGACGTCTCTTACTCTGGAGACAGGAAGAAAGTGTAGTGTCGGTGGTCCAGGTCTCGCCCCCGCGTCATATTGAGCGTGATGCGTTTCCTGTCAGTGCTGTTGTATTCATTGGGCCATTCAGAAGTGTGCAGATAGGCCGTGATCCATGGATCCAATTCCCACGTTTGTGGAGAATCTGAGGACGACGGGATGAATGGGAATAGGTGTTAGAGACACATACAATCAGGAAACACTCAAAAGAAGGATGAAATTCCTAAATACATATGAAATAAATAAATAAATAAAAAATAAAATATAAAAAACCCAATTTTTATAATGTTGGTACTACTCGCGACTAGTCGCGTTAGTTCAGCCAAAAACAAGTGAACAGAGGGGTTTTCAGGGCATCTGCCGAAAGCATTAAAAGTAATTTTCGATAACTGAAATAAAGCTAAAATAAAAATAAATAAAGCTAAAATTAAATTAAATGAAATAAAACAAAAATAAAAATAAAAGGTGAAAAACTTCAAATTAAATGAAGAGAAACATTGCCTTGGCAACTAACTTGAGTTTAAATTCAAAAACTAAAATGACTAAACCCGAAATAAAATAAAATAGAAATGTTAAAAAACCTAATAAAAATGACAAAAGCACATACCAAAATGACTAAAACTTCATCTAGGATTAAAATGAAAACATAAAACTAAAAGCCAATTCAAAATATTAATAATTAATTAACAATAAACACGGGTTTATTTGTGGCAATAGCCAACAAAACATTGTATGGGTCAAAATTATCGATTTTTCTTTTATGCCGAAAATTATTAGGTTATTGAGGAAAAATCATGTTCCATGAAGATATCTTGTAAATTTCCTACCGTAAATATATCAAACGTTTATCTTTGAGAGAGAATGTAGCACAATCACAAACATAAATGGACAACATTACAGGTGATTTTCTTCCAGATTCCAGATGTTAAAATAATTGTATCTCGGCCAAATATTGTCATATCCTAACAAACCATACATCAATGGAAAGCTTATTTATTTCGCTTTGAGATGAAGTATAAATCTCAATTTAAAAAAAATTTACCCATGTGACTGGTTTTGTGGTCCAGGGTCACATATCACACCTATATATTTCCTCATTCAGTATAATATACTTATTTATTTTAGTTTTTAGGCACAGTTTGTTACTCTCAGTGGCTCCCCCTTGTGTCGGGCCTCTTACCGTCCAGTACGGTGAAGTTGAGTTGGATGTAGATTCCCGCCTGTCTGTTGGCGTTCCCCGTGCTCACCCTCACGACGACCGAACTGCAGCGACTGACGTTCTCGGCTCCCGCCGGCGCCAAGATGGCCTCCAATCCGCTAGCGTCCAGCCCGGCCACGCTTCCATTATTAACGGCAACCGTTATGGCCTGGCTCTCGTCCAGATCCGAGATGGGAATCTGCGTGCCGTTCACCGTGCGAAACTCCATGGACGCCACCTCTGTAGACACGGTGTGATTGGCGACATAATTAAACGGGAATGGATTTGGCTCCACTTGGAAGAGCAGTTGCACGATGCCGTCTTCGCCGCTGGCTCCTGGCGTTAGGGCGCCCCCTGCTGCCCGTCCCAGGCTAGCGTTGAACGCTCGCGGGATGGAGAAGCGCCGGCACTCGGGAGCGTCGCTCTCGCCGTAGCAGAGCAGGCTTTGAGGATCGGCACGTTTCCCGGCGGCTGCGATCTCGGCCCCGCGGAGGATCAGGGGCTCCTCGTTCAGGACGCGGCCCAGCATCAGGATCCTCATGAGGACGGAGGACAGGGTGTAGGCTTTAGCCGCCACTCGCAGCGGGTGATGCTGATGCTCCTCTAGGAGGAGCAGAGGCTGCTGGGAAACGCTGTCGCGGTCCTCGGCCTCCGGCGCCGGAGAGGAGGTCTGGCTCACCTGGTGGATCAGGTCACCTGACAGGGGGGAAGTAGAGGAGGGTCATTCACTGAGCGGATGAATACTGAAAACCAGCGGGATTAACGGCTCAGTGAAAACACAAACAGAAGAGAAGTGCTGTAACACTGATTAGAACTGGATTTAATTTGGATGCCAATTCATAAAAATAAAAATAAAAAGTTAAATAGAACATTATTACATTTTGAATTACATCACACTGCTGAGAAAAGCCCCAAAGTAAAGATTAATCAAACACATGGCAGATGTGTATATAACTGAACGGACATAATATAAATGTAATATAATATAATAAATTAAATTTTTAAAGAATACTTTCTATAAATTAAAGTATAAATCAGCCTTGAGAAAAATGAAATATATGTATCTAATTTTAAAATTACTCTTATAAATGAAAGCCCCAAAATGAAGACACTATCAAATACATTATCATGGCAAATAATATAACATAATAAATTCTATTTTTAAACAATTATTTTCAATAAATTAAAGTATAAATTAGCACAGGGGTAATTTTTAATTAATCTTATAAATGAAAAATTTATGAATGATTAATTATAAAATGAAAAAATGATTATGGCAAATAATATAATATAATTTATATTATAATATAATGTTATAGAATGTAATATTTTTTAAATTAGCCCCAAAAAAAAGAAAAAAAGAAATAGACATATCTTTCAAACAGAAGGGTAATTTCAGCCCCAAAATGAAGATAAATCAAAGATATTACTGCGGCAAACGAGTAAATAACTGAAAAGACATGATATATAATATAATAATAAAACATAATAAATGTTATAATTTTTTAAAAATATACATTAATCTCAAGAATATAAATGTGTTAATTTGACAGCAATTTGATTTGTAGATTTAGTTCAGATAAGCTTTAATGAGAGAAATTAATATGACATCAACAAAAACGAGCAATGTGTAACAAGTGAACAGCTTGTTCCCTCTAGGGTTGTTTGTTTGCGAGTGTGTGTTAGTATAAGAAAATGGAATGGAAGATTCAGTTTGCTCTCACTGTGTGTGTGTGTGTGTGTGTGTGTGTGTGTGTGTGTGTGTGTGTGTGTGTGTGTGTGTGTGTGTGTGTCGTACCCATGATATTGAGGATGTTGTCTGCGATCTCGGTCGGAGTGACTGTGCCCTGTTTAGTGTCTGTCTGCAGGATCTCTAACATCGACTCCAGTTTGTTCAGAGTGCTGTTCTGACACTCTTCACACACAAACTCCCGACTCACCGCCTAAAAACACACACACACAAGAAAGACTTGTTGATTCTGTTGTCATCAGTGAGGCTGAGCAGGACCCAGGCGGGGCGTCCCGTCTCACCGTGCACTGGGCGAGCGCAGCTGACGTCTGCTGGATGTCGCTGACGGTGATGAGGTCCAGTGATGTCAGCGCTCTGGTGATGTTTCCTCTGACGCTCACTCGATACTGACGCTCCTCCTTAGACACGCGCTCACGCCTGCGGGACACATCCTGCTCATACTGACACACACACACACACACGAGATGATGAGCGGATGGAGAGATGGATAAAGACTGATAGAATTAGAGGTACACAGACAGACGATGATGGATGGATAGATGGATAGATAGATAGATAGATAGATAGATAGATAGATAGATAGATAGATAGACAGACGATGATAGATAGATAGATAGATAGACGATGATAGATAGATAGATAGACGATGATAGATAGATACACAGATAGATAGATAGATAGATAGATAGACGATGATAGATAGACAGACAGACGATGATTGATAGATAGATAGACGATGATAGACAGATAGATAGACGATGATAGATAGATACACAGATAGATAGATAGATAGATAGATAGACGATGATAGATAGACAGATAGACGATGATTGATAGATAGACGATGATAGATAGATAGATAGACGATGATAGATAGATACACAGATAGATAGATAGATAGACGATGATAGATAGACAGACAGACGATGATTGATAGATAGATAGACGATGATAGATAGATAGATAGATAGATAGATAGATAGACAGACGATGATAGACAGATAGATAGATAGATACAGTAGATAGATAGATAGATAGATAGATAGACAGGCAGACAGACGATGATAGATAGATAGATAGATAGATAGATAGATAGATAGATAGACAGACAGACGATGATAGATAGATAGATAGATAGATACAGTAGATAGATAGATAGATAGATAGACAGGCAGACAGACGATGATAGATAGATAGATAAACGATGATAGATAGATAGATAGATAGATAGATAGACAGACGATGATAGATAGATAGATAGATAGATAGATAAACGATGATAGATAGATACACAGATAGATAGACAGATAGATAGATAGATAGACAGACAGACGATGATTGATAGATAGATAGATAGACGATGATAGATAGATAGATAGATAGATAGATAGATAGATACAGTAGATAGATAGATAGATAGACGATGATAGATAGATAGATAGATAGATAGATAGATAGATAGACAGACGATGATAGATAGATAGATAGATAGACGATGATAGATAGATAGATAGATAGATAGATAGATAGATAGATAGATAGATAGATAGACGATGATAGATAGACAGACAGACGATGATTGATAGATACACAGATAGATAGATAGATAGATAGATAGATAGATAGATAGATAGATAGATAGATAGACGATGGTAGATAGACAGACAGACGATGATTGATAGATAGATACAGTAGATAGATAGATAGATAGATAGATAGATAGATAGATAGACGATGATAGATAGACAGACAGACGATGATTGATAGATAGATACAGTAGATAGATAGATAGATAGATAGACGATGATAGATAGATAGATAGATAGATAGATAGACGATGATAGACAGATAGATAGATAGATACAGTAGATAGATAGATAGATAGATAGACAGGCAGACAGACGATGATAGATAGATAGACAGATAGATAGACAGACAGACAGACGATGATAGATAGATAGATAGATACAGTAGATAGATAGATAGATAGATAGATAGATAGACGATGATAGACAGATAGATAGATAGATACAGTAGATAGATAGATAGATAGATAGACAGGCAGACAGACGATGATAGATAGATAGACAGATAGATAGACAGACAGACAGACGATGATAGATAGATAGATAGATAGATAGATAGATAGATAGATAAACGATGATAGATAGATACACAGATAGATAGACAGATAGATAGATAGACGATGATAGATAGACAGACAGACGATGATTGATAGATAGATAGATAGATACAGTAGATAGATAGATAGATAGACGATGATAGATAGATAGATAGATAGATAGATAGACAGATGATGATAGATAGATAGATAGAAAGATAGATGGATGGATAGATAGACAGATGATGATAGATAGATAGATAGAAAGATAGATGGATGGATAGATAGAGTCTCACCTCATTGAGGACAGTGATGAGGGCGAGCGAGAGCTCTCTGACTCTCTGTGAGTCTCCCTGTTGGAGCAGTTCCCTGAGGCTGGAGCGGGTCAGATCGCTCAGCCAGTGAGGGAGAGAACTGAAGCTCACCGGGACCACCGGCAGCACCACCTCCAGCGACCTGACACACACACACACACCATTACACACCACACGCTCAGGACAGAGAGGAGCACAACCAGTGTTTGTGCCAAACCGTGGCTTACTTGTTGAGGGCCATGACTGACGCCCCCTGGTGGTCCTCCACCGTCACTGACGCAGACACCCTGTACTGGGCCGAGCCGAAGCCGGGCGGCAGGAAGGCAGAATGTTCTGGACTCGTGCCTTTATACACACAGAACTCCTCGCAGAACAGCTCCGAGCAGCGCACCGCCAGCAGACTGTAGACCAGCGGAGACTCCGTCTCGTCCAAGTCTGCGTAACCTGAACACGAGACGAGACGCTCAACAGCCGGCTCTCAGAGTCACACATCAAGACTAGGGTTGGGAATCCAATCAGAAATCCAATACTTGTTATAACATTTAAATTTCGATTCCTCTTATCGATTCCTCTTTGAGCATTTCAATAGGACTTTTCAAGTTTGTTTTATGTGCTTGTGCACAGAACTTGTGATTTTAATGTGATTTTAATCCGTTCAAGCACGAGACGACTAGTTACATGTGTAACTACTGTACACTGGGCGACTCTTAAACTGCCGTCTCTATCATAACACTAATCAAACAACAAAAGACAACGAGAAAAAATTCTCTTCCTGACTGAATCACTTTTGTAACTATATTTCTAATGTATATTTTATTTACAAAGTGCAGTGTTATTTTACATTTGACTACAGTTTCTGTTCCTTGAATACCTGAAAATCTTAAAACACTGTTCGTATCTTTGTTCAGTTGTATTTATTTGTTTATTTACAGAGTGTTTATTATCTTTAATAATGCTTTACATTTATAATAGTTAGGCTAGTTGTTTTTCTATGGTATTTTTAAACCACAGGCAAACGTTCCCGTGTAAGTGTTCTTTACCCGGTGATTTTTGTTCGTGATATTCAGCTTCAATTAAATGTTTTGCAATAAGACTAAAATGTGAATGATATCTGAGTTTTTATTTTATTTTATTTTTTTACCTTATTGGAATCGAAACAGGGATCGGAATCGTTAAAATGGAGACGATCCCCACCCCTGATGACGCCGCTGTCCTCCAGCCTCACCTGAGCACTTGAAGTGCACTCTCTCCACGAGCGTGCGCACCTGAGGCCCGCCCCCGTCGGCCCACAGCGAACACGCCCCCCCGGCCGGCGGCAGGTTTGGGTGGAGCTCGATGTAGGCCACGCCCTCGCGGTCCATACTGTCGTCGGTCACATGGAGGCTGAACTTGTAGGAGTCTCCGTCCCGCAGGATGCCCTGCCTCAGGACCAGGTGCATGCTGTCGCTGCCAGTGGTGGTGGTGTTCAGATCCAGCGCCAGCGTCTCGTTCCCACGGGTCTTCGCCGTCCAGCGCTAACAGCAACAACAGACATGTCAGGGGGATAATAATAATAATAATAATAATAATAATAATTCATTACATTTATATAGCGCTTTTCTCAGCACTCAAAGCGCTTTACATAGAAGGGGGATCTCCTCAACCACCACTCATTTACTTTATATCATTGTAAATTAAGCTGTTCTTTTTAGTATTAAAGTGAATTATTAAATAAAAATAATTTAATGCATTAATTATATTCATGTGATATTTCACTATATTAAAGTATAAATGTTATCTGAATACATGATTTATTAAAATTAAATGTTATATAAATTAATATTTTTATCTTTAATTAAATATTTCAAATGCTTACAGAAAAGGGCATTGTATTTATGCCATTTTTATATATTTACCAACTTTTATGTATTTATTTAAATGAGCAGATTATTCAAATAAATTAACTATTTAAATTAATATTAATTATAATATTAATTTATTATATATTTTAATAAATTATTACATATAAAACCAATCATATATTTTGGTAATTATAAAATGATTTACATTATATATTTATTTACAAAATGTACTTTTATGTGGCTACAAAAATGGTCATAATTAAATTCAAACTAGATAATTCAATTTAGTTTTAAAATTCTAGTATTTAATGAAATAATAATACTCAGTTTTCATTTTATTGAAAATTAAATGAATACTTCACTTTATTAATAATATAAATATTATTTGAATACATTTAGGTAATGCGTTATATAAATGTGTGCAAAATATATTATTAATGGAGTAAAAATGTATTATTATTCTTATTTTAAATGCCTATAGTTTTATGTAGCTACAAAATGTTCATACTTTCAATAAGAAATACATTTATTAAAAAAATATTTGTTGAAAAAAAATTGTTTTTTCAGTTACCTTGCAGTGACCTCAATCAGCATCAATCCGAATCAGCACTTATCCCAGACTTAAATATATCATTTTAAAATAAGCAGTTTTATTTGGATCATTAAATTAAATTATTAATGTAATCTATTAATAAAAATGCATTCATTATATTAATTGAATAATTAACTTTATTAGCAACATAATTTTTTTTTAATACATTTACATGAAATGCATTATATAAATGTGTAATAATTCTCTATTTTTATTTCAAATGCAGGTTTTTCCGTAACCCTGCAGTGACGTCCCTCCGCATCAATCCCGATCATGTTTGAGCCGCTAGATAAGCTTCTCTGAAATGTACCATAATATTGACTGACTCATGGGTATCAGACCAAGTGTTTGACCGCCTGGTCACCAAGTAAATGTCTGTGTGTGTTTAACGAGATGTGTTTAACGCGGTGGAACACATCACATCACATCACATCATCACCCTGTACACCCACTCAGGTTTTCCCTCCCTTTGGTTCCCATAACCATAACATCGCTCCAGTCTCAGTCTAAACATCATCAGAGAGCAGGATGGAAAAAAGCAGGAGGAATGCCCATGAAAAAAGAGAAGTGTTCTCGCTCCCTTTTCAGAATGACATCATGCTGCTATCTCGCCATGTAAAGCTCTCTTCAATGCATTTTGACGGCATGTTTCCTCTAATAAATAAGGCACGAGTGACTCATTAAATCCAAATATGCCATTCCCAACATTCAGATTCTATGAGGATCATGTTATTCCTAGGGACAAATGATGATATCATGCTGCTTTCAAGAGCACAAATTAAAGTTTTAAGCCTTTCACTGGACAAAAACCTAATAGACGTGGATTAAAACTACAGTTCAGTTTTGATTTCATGCTGTCTATTACATAAAAACTGTTTGAGGCCCCGACCAGGGCTGTGTTTCCTGAAAGCATCGCTAGCCAACTAAGTCAAAGTTCTGGTCAAAGTTCTGTCGTTATCAGCAGTTCAACGAGTCTGTGTTTCCCGAAAGCATCGTTCTAACGAACATTCCCAAACAGCATCGCAGAGACGTGTGTTTGGGGCAACAGATCTCGAGCTGTGGTTAGAAGCAGAGTTTCTTATTTGGATGACATGTGGACTCAATAAATCCTTATCTTGAGCAAAATACGCATGATGACATTCAATACAACCTGTCTTTTATTTAGAATACATACAAATGTCATTTACATCTTTCAGTTTGTTCAGAGATTTAAAGCACAGTAATTTGAAGAGTGCGCGTGTGTGAACGCGCTCTAGTACGTGAGATCGAGCTTATGACTGAATCTGGAAATAAAGCAACATAACTGAGAAAAATGAGAAATAGTCCACAGATGCCATGACCGTAATTTATAGCAAAACATCTAGCGTTAATTCATCGATCTCAAACTGCTTTATTAAAAGTAGTTACTCCACCATGTGTGTGACATCATTAACCAACGTGGCTGAACGACCAATTTGCGACATTATGGTTTCGGGAAACAGTCGTGACTAGCTAGTTGATTTCTTTCTTCAACGATGCATCATACTATGGCAGTGAAGCAGCGAGTTACGTCGTTGTACGGGAAACGCACCCTTAGATCAGAAACAGGAGGAGTATTTGCGATTTTGCAGACTTTCCAATTGGCAAAACAGGTTTAATAGTAACCCTATGATTGATGGCGGTGTGTCATGAGTGTGTGAGTGTCGTTCTCACCCCTCTGTGTGAGCTGTGACAGTTGTTGCAGGTGCCGGCCAAGTACACGTAGGAGCTCTGGCTGATCTCGTAGCGGGACTGAGCTTTGCACGACACACACTCCAGCGACACCATCGGGATGCGACCGCTCTGTACCCACACCTGCGACCAGGAAAAGAGAAAAAGTGAAGTCAAGTGAAGTTATGCAATTATGTTTTCTGTTGACCATGGAACCCAATTCATTTAAAACCTCTCTCACTCTTTGAACTTGATTGAAATACATTCAATGTTAGCGCTGAGACTGACGGATCTCCCTGACCTGTTCTGACTGCGACACAGGAATAATGAATTCTGTTCGACTATTGAGAGGAAATAAAAGGACTTTGCATTGGTTTCATCACGGTTCCCAAAGCAATCAGACCTTCAAAGTTAAAACTCATGAAACATTCCCTTTAGCATATCATATCAGGCTTTCACATGTAGCTTGGGATTGTGAAGATCAGAAAGTGAAAAGCAAGTTAATTATGCTTTGAATTATGTAACATACCTTCCTTTGACCTGTTTGGGTCAGTTAATCATAGCTAAACACAGAGCATGCTAAATAAGAATGAATATTTTGTAATGATAATAGCGACTAATTTCAATGCTGTAGAACAAAACAAAAAGGTGGGTATTCAGATGCTCACAGTTTTGATCATTTACATGCGCTGCATTGTTTTTCCACGACAAATACACCCCCAAAAAACACAGTCTTGCAGGCCACTTATGAGTAATGAGGTAGTGGAGGAGGTGCTTTTGTTCCTCATTTGATCATTTTCTATGGCCATGATCGCAAATTTTTTTTTTTTTAAATAAGATTCAGATTACCGCCATCTTTCCATGCCAGGGCGGCAACAGCGTGACGTTAATTGTGGCATTCAAAAAGCCCTGAGTTTTTGATTGTGAATAATTAGTATTCTATAATGAGCCTAATTTACATAGAAAAGAGGCATGTTTGCACTGAAAAGAATGACAATGACTTAATTTAAATGGTAGAGCTCTATTCACTTAAATTGGACTGTGGGGAGTAATGCAGGGTTTTTTTTTATTAGCATATCCAAACACAGTATTTATGAAAAGATTGTAATTTACAATCAGGGCACTCACCGTTTGGGTCGTGGACTCCGGGGTCATGCCTTCTTTACTGACGGTCAGGCGGAAGGTATACTCCACGTCCACCTCCAGTTCGGACCCAGAGATTCCCAGAACCGGGTCGCTCGGACCCAACCCGAAATGCAAAGTGGAACAGTGATCTGGACCCTGTGTGGTGGAGTGAAGAGGCGCTTTACAAAAGCTGCATTTGGTCATAAATCATCTCATTTATTTGCCTCAGGATATACAAGACACCAGCATAGACACCTGCTCAACAAAAACACGTTTTATCATTTAAAACCTTACAAAAATGTAGGTTTGTGACATTTTTTGAAAAGTGTGCTTGCACTTTCATTAAAATAAATACCACTTGGTTTTATATTTTATTTAATGTGATGACATTCGTACATTATTTATGTGGCTTAAGTGCTACTTTTTGAAATATTCCATTACACCTGACATAATATTCCTTTGAATTTCTGTCAGTGATAAAAATGTTTTAATAAAAATCTCTGCTCCCCTCCGGCAGTGTTTCCCCCTGCTGGTTATGTAACTGATCTCAAGTATACACCACCCAAACATCCACTTTTGTGGCTCATACTTGACATATTTCGTCTTTCAGAGTTGCTGTGCACTTATTCAAGCCTCTGATACTAAACGTCCCTCATACTAAAACACTTTTTTTCTCTCAAATTCACACATTCAAATCTGTTAGGAGAGTTTTTAAAAATGGCAATTAAACTCTCCAACCCTCTCTCAAAAATACACGCAAATCCAAAACATGTGACATGTCATGATTGTTACGGTCTATTTGCATCAGTTTATTATCCAGCTGGGCACATTTATGCATTCGTTAGCCAGCTAAGTTGCAAAATCTTTTATTTACTTTAATATTTATTAATTTAGTTAGTATATATATATATATATATATATATATATATATATATATATATATATATGTTTATCTTTGTAAAAAGTTCTGCACTAATTTACTTTTGATCTTATGATTCGGTATCAGTTTTAAGAACTACTGGTTAATCAATCGGTTATCGGTAGGAACTGCCCAACTTACTTATCGTTATCGGTCGACCTCTAGTCTAAGCATCAGCCGCCACATTTGTTCTTATATCTTTAGTTATTTTACGGTCTAGATTAAGGATGTTCAACCCTGCTCCTAGACGGTCAAATTCCAGCCGAGTTTAGCTTCAGCCCCAATTAAACACAAATCAACAAGCTAATCAAGGTCTTTAGGACAACTAGGCAGATTTGCAGATTAACATTTGCAGGAAGGTGGCCCTCCAGGAGCAGGATTGGACAACCCTGGCCTAAATCCATTTATGTCAGTGAGCAAGAGGATCAGAAAGTTTAAGTCGTCGAAAAGCATTTATCTGTGACATCAATCTTGATTACCTTTGAGGTGCTCACACATTCCCAGTGGTAGCTGAGCAGGGACTGGTTCTCCGGATCCAGATTGGGGTCGTAGGATTGCTCTGCGCTCAAATGCAAATCCTGAGTTTTAGACCACACACGGTATGTGCCACCCTCAATGATGGGCACTAATTTTTTGGACATCACCGAAAGTTGGAGACAGGCTGCTTTACGTAGTGGCACTCCCTCATAAGACAGAGAAAAAACTAGAGTGTAGTTCCCAGCGTAAATCGACATCTTGGGCACTGAAAGCTGGAGTCTCCGGACGTTGACTTCTGCGGGGAGACGGACCTTGGATGGTGGCGGACCTTTCTTGTCCTCATCCTGACAGCGAGGGGAGGTGAGGATCTCCCAAAGGTACTCTACTCCATAGAGGCCACAGCCTTTTAAGTTCACACTGGCCTCTACCAAGGTTGGCTGATACCGCCAGATAGCAAGTCGTGGAGCTTGAATGATCTGAACTTCTGGTTCGTCACACTTCAGGACAGAGATGTTGATCTCGGTCTGAGCTGTAACCCAGCTCACAAGGTTAGAGATGTTAACTCGCACCACATAGTGACCAGGAATGAAGTAGATATGGCTAAGGGAAGGTGTAGTTGTGACAGTGGTTGAAGAACCGTCCCCAAAGCTCCACTGATATGTTGCTGGAGTGGAAACAGGAGTGATTCCCACATGGAAACTGACTGTCTTGTTTACAAAGGTGTCGCTTGGTTGAGCATCCAAGAAGGCTGACCTGATACTGTTCTGAACTCGTATAACCTTGGTCACATTAAGACCGTTCAGGGAATTGAATGCTCTAAGGAATATGGTCAGATTGCCTGGCTGATCTGGTGCATATGTCACCGACTTGCCAACCCGGGAAATCTTGTGACCGTGATGAAGGTCGAAGGTCCACAGGATGGTCAGTGGCTCACGTGTTGGAGTGCTTGCTACATAAGACCTAGGTACTCCGACAGGTATAGCGGCATCACAGCAGTCCAGTATGGTCAACTTGGTCACAGGCTCCATCACTTCAATGTGCAGAGTCTTTCGTTCTGAACTCACTTGGTTGTGGGCAGTAAGGTTGACGTAGTACTTGGCCACACTGGTGAACTGGTGGATGTACGTTTGATTGGTTAGGACAACAGTTGCATCACCACTAATGCTCAGGATGAAATTAACAGAAGTTCCAGACGAGACCGAGATTGTAAACTCAACATTTTCACCAACCGCAGCAATTTGTTTGCTGGCCCTGAGCTCCAGACCCTGGATGCGGTCTTGAACTGTAAAGTCACGCAAGTACGATTCTCTGCTGATGTCATTAGAGGCATTCAAAGCGACATTGAAGATTCCCGTTTTGAGGAAGATGTAGGAGGTGGCACGCTGGTTTGATTTTGTGCTGTCTGGCAATAGCCACATCCATGAAATGTTGGATCCCATCTGTGTTTCTCCACACAGAGAAACATTGTCCCCCGAGGCTACAAAGTTCTCTATAACATTTGTGGCACTGAAACTCAATCCAGAGATCGGTTCTTGAACGCTGATCAACTTTGAGACCATTTCAGAGCTGATTTTGTTGAAAACCTCCACTTTAACCAGTTTCAAACCTGCGTTTCTGAAACTGTGCATGACAGAGGACATGTCAGATGTTAACAGGTCACCATCTGCCCACCATCTGTAATGGAGATCCGTCCCAAAACTTACAGATACCGTCATGGTCGTCATGGCGTTTACTGCAGAAGGGTTTGGTGAAGACTCGAAGACCAGCTCCCTCACAGGATCCAGAAACTCAATAGTTTTGTTCACAGCCAGCTGGCCAAGCAAGTTGGTTGCCTTGAGAAGCACCTCACAAGGACCCGGGGTGGAATAATTGAGGTCTATGGTCTTGCCCGTGAAGTTGCGGTCATGGTTTTCATGTTCCCTCAGAAGGTTCCAGCTGAAGGTCATGTTGGTGCCCTCTTTTAGTGAGGCTTGTAAGTGGAGGACACGATTGGTTGCAAAACAGCATCCTTCAATAAGTTCATCAGCCACTATCTGCAAGCCCTCCAACTCACGCTGCACAAAGATATAAATGCTGGACTGAACAGTGCCGATGTCATTCTCTGCAGTTACAATAACATTGAAAGTCCCAACGGAGCGAAACGTGTAGAACATTGCGTGAGTGCCTTGGATAGATGTGCACCGGTCACAAAGAATCCAAGAGTACCGGACGTCATCTCCTTGGTCGAAGTGTGCCTCAAAGTGGACAGAAGCATTCAAAGGGACATTGACAAAGCTGGCATTTACTGACAGTCCTGTGATGGGTGCCAAGACCACAACAAAAATCTCAGTTTTGGTCTCACTCACTTCATTCTTGCCTGTGACACTGATGTTGAACCTGCCTGAAGAATTGTAAGCATGTGCTACGTTTGTCCCATTTAGTCGAGTCCCATCTCCAAATTCCCAGATGTAGACAGCATTTGTTGAGTCTGAGGATGCTTTGAAAGCATAGTTTCGGTGTAAAGAAAGATTGTTTCCTTTCTCTCCATTATGACTGATCAGCAAAAACCCAACGGATTGTTGTACCTCAATTGAAACTGAGGCATTGATACAGGAGATATTGTTGAGCACAGTAACTGTTACCAGATATTCCCCAGGACTCTTAAAAGTAAAAGCCATCTCCTTCCTACCCCGAACAGGACCTCTCGAGCCAAGTACCCCAAAATCCCACAGGTACGTGTAGTTAAATTCAGGGAAGGCAGCTACTGTAAATCTACTCTCCTCGCCGAGCTTCACATGTGTTCTCAGAGGAAACACAGACACTGTTGTAACTTCAGGTTGGACGCAGATCCTTGTGTAAAAATTGGCCTTGTTGGCTTCGCTTGACATAAGCAGCGAGAGATGGTACTCTCCACTCTTAACATACGAGTGCGTTATCAGCGCCGTTCCATACTGAGTCTCGTTGGGGCTTCCGTCTCCAAAACTCCACACGTATTGGTGTCCTGACGCGTTCCCTGACACAAACGCATGGAAGCTGACCTCTTTGTTTTCCTGAATGCATCCGGGAGGTTCTAGCGATAACACTTGTAGCACAAACACCTCAACAGGTAAGGTTACCCACTGAGAGCTCACGGCATTCTTTGCGGTGACGTTAACTGTGTAGTTTCCATCTTTCCTGTACCTATATTCAACTTGTGGTTCTAGACCCGTGAGAACCGTTCCATCACCCATGTCAAAGCACCATGTTACGTTGTTACCTGCATCTAGACTTGCTGTGACGATGGTAGGCGTGTTGCGTTCGGTGGGAGCAGATGACACCACCTCCAAGCCCTTAACGTCCTCATAGACGGTAACTTCCGCACATTTGCCTGTCCAGCTAATGGTGTTGTTCACAATCACGCAGATGTTGTAGACACCGCTGTGAGCGTACGTGTGAGGAACCCTGCGTTGAACTCCCTGCTTGATACTCGAATTGTCACCGAAGTTCCAGGTGTAGATGATGCCGTAGGGAGACGGTAAGGGGTGGGCCTCAAAGTCAGCTTGTTTTTCGGCACGTAGGAGTGGTGGGTAAATTTCGATTTGCACACTTGTCAGAATGCTGAAGACGTATACGGCGACCTTGCATGTCTTGTTCTCATAGTGGTTGGAAGCAGAGAGCATTAGGGTGTACTCCCCTGCAAAACAATATGAGTAGAAAAAAGATCAGTATGGATATAAAATGTAATCAGTATGAATGCAAAATGCAAAACAATATGTATATAAACCTATAGCCAATAAAATATAATTAACATAATTATAATCAATAGATATAGAATATAATTGTGTCAATATGAATGGAAAATATTTATAAAAATATAATATATATATATATAATTAATTATATAAGTAAATATATAAATAAATATATATATATATAATAAATGAATACTGAATTTATTTGATATTCAATATGACTAACATGGATATAAAATATAATCAATATAAATATAAAAATATTCAATATGAATGCAAAATATTTATAAAAATACAATATACTGTATGTATATGATAAATTATATATATAAATAAATACATAATAAATGAAAACAGAATATATTTTATATATTCAATATGAATATAAAATATAATTAACATGGATATAAAATATAAAACATATAATCAATAAATATTAATAATACACAAGTTTTTTTTACCTGGCTGTGTATAAATATATTCCACATGGTCATGAATCAGCACCTGGTTACTGGAGGAGTTGTCGTAAGGGGGCTTAAACTGATGTGTATGGTTTCCTCCATCTCCAAACCACCACCTGTGACACATAAAACCATCAAACATCACTAACAAACACACTGGATGCTTGATTACATGCATTATTTTAAAACAGGCTTCACTTAAATCAGTTTCTCACAATGCAGAGAGTGTTTTAATTTTTGGGAATGTTCCACTGTTAACCTGCCAAATCTTAAAACCTGTTTACTCCTGGTATTAAGATGTGTTTTGGTCGATCGGATCACAAGTAGACGAGGGAGACACATTCCCGTTCACACCTGGTGTTTTAATCCGTCGCTTTTGTCCACTTTTTTCAGCCACTTCTGTCCTGATTTCTTCGAGGGGAGGGTCTATGGGCGGGTAAATGTGTGTTTTTTCAGATCTTTCAATATAATGGACCAAATAAGCTCATGTATTTTACACATGAACACGACGGAGATGACAAAAACACACGGAGAGCATCAGCTTTAGTTTCTGCTCTGACAGACGCAAGATCAGCCGAACGCTGCGAGTGTGTGTTAGAAATCAGGAATAATGAGAGAACATTGAGCTTGATACGTTTTTCATCTTCAAACCAAACTGAGTCTCCAGCTGATAGTTTAAACCCGTCTGGCTAGAGCTCTTCCCATAATGTTCACGCATTAGATCAGTAGACGGAGAGAAGACGGGCTGTTTGAACACATTCGATCACATGAGCGTTTACACTACCAAAGCAATCCAGTTGAATGTGTTTTCAACTTCCTCTGGAAGTGGTGGAAAGTGGACGAGCTCAAAACTCTGTTTACACCTGTATAGCATCGTCCACTTGTGATCCGATCGACCAAAACACGTTAATACCAGCTGTAAACACGGCCTTGAAGTCAACGTGAAACCGGCAACCCATTTTACTTATGCGATGTGACAAGATATTCAATATAGAAAAAAGACAAGGCTTGATTTTATCAATATGGAATTGATTGGACAGTGGTTGGGGAAGAGTTGAAAAAAAGTCACTGCATTTTTATATTAGAGGTTGTTTTTCCTTTCGAATAATGACACACTGTGCACAGTAAGACCATGTATTAAAAAAGTCAACTCTGGTTTTATGTTGGCTTTAAAGAAAGTTATTGCAGTATAAAAAGGGGACTAATGGATGAGGGAAAAGCCAACTTTAAGTCTCTTTTGGTGCCTCGGGAATGTACACGAGCAAGGTGGCAGGTCTGTTTTGAAGATATTTTTAGCTGGAGAGAATAAAAGCACTGTCTTGCAATCTGGCTGTCTGACTCATCGCTGCGGGAGGGAGTGGTGGAGCTGCTGTTGAATCATCAGCTCAGCTCCCGGCTATACACCTTCATCTCTCACTCCATCTTATCCCCAAATTCTCCATGGAAGTTGAACCCAAAGGAGAATCAGGTATCACGACTGACTGAACAAGCCGAGGGCTGAACTCCAGAGATACTGAGCAGGCACGATAAAAGAGTCGGGAAGAAACCACCCTACAGTACTTGTCTGAAATACTTTTTTTTTGTGACAATAAATAGAGAAATCCATGAAATAAATAAATAAAGCAGACATCTGCAGTGGCGCGCAGCAGACTTCTGGGGGATGGAATGGAAAGTTTGGGAATCTTTCAATGCTCGGCGTTGAAGGGAAAATTCTTGTCAGCATTTTGCGCTAACCACAGACTGTAAATCTAGAGAAAAGTGCCATTAAAGGGGAGCAGGCTGGGAGTGTGTGAGGCGGTGGAAGCCATGGAGAAGACAAAAAAAGAGTGTGTGCAGACCGAGTACATTAAACAGTCATTGGATGTGAATGTAGAAAGCAGTATAAGAAGAGAGTTATTCAAAGAGAGCATTCACAACCCATTTTACTTCCATTGAACAGAATAAAAAATAAAAAAAGGTAATTGTGACATTTAACTTACAATTCTGACTTTTTTTCTCACAACTGCGAATCTTTTTATCTCAGAATTGTGATATAAAAGTCGAAATTGCATGATATGAAGTCAGAACTGTGTTATAAAGTCAGAACTGTGTTATAAAGTCAGAATTGTGTGATATAAAGTCAGAATTGTGTGTTATAAAGTCAGAATTGTGTGATATAAAGTCAGAATTGTGTTATAAAGTCAGAATTGCATGATAGAAAGTCATAATTGTGTTATAAAGTCAGAATTGTGTGATATAAAGTTGCAATTGCAAGTTATAAGTTCAGAATTGCATGATATTAAGTCGCAAATGAGTGTTAAAAAGTCATAATTGTGAGATATACACTCTTTACAACTGGACTTTATCACTTGCAATAAAGTCAGAAAAGAGAAAAGTTGTCAGAATTGCGAGATATAAACTCGCAATTGTGAGAAAAAAAATTGCGATATCTTGCAATATTTATATCTCGCAATTCTGACTTTATAACACACAATTGTGAGTTTATATCTCGCAATTCTGAGAAATAAAGTCAGAATTGTGAGATGTAAACTTGCAATTGTGAGATAAAAAGTCGCAATTATCTTTTAAAATGTTTTATTTGGGCAAAAAAATGAAAAAAACAAAAAAAATGCACAAAAGCACTTGATTTTATCCATCAGGAATAAACTGGGCATTTCATCTCAAAGTATCCCAATGTCAGTACTTCTTTATCCAAGAATTATTTGCTATTATTGCTGTATTCTTTATGATGGGCATTAAATTACTGCATTACCCGCATTTTAAAGAAACCGCATTACACAGTTTAACCATAATTTAAATGACTAGGCTTTCTGCTGAAGTCTTTAGACCTTGCATCTTTAATTTGACCAATCAGAGCTTCACTGTAACAGAACATACCAGAAGCTGACGTTCACCGCCATGTCTATGGTCACAGACGCAGAGAGGTTCAGGGACAAACCCTGCTGCACGATTTTGGGGACTCCGTGGACGGCAGGGACAGTCATCGGGTTCATGCGGTCCACCGTCACGTTGAAGAGTTCAGTCAGCATGCTAACCTGGTTCATAGCCGTTACCTTGGAGACAAGAGATGGGTCAGTTCCTGAGCTGATGGAGTCAGTGTGGCGTTTACACAAACTGCACTGAGTTCAATGCAAACCAGTCACCTTGAGTTTGTAAACTGCTGCATTCTGGTAGATGATGTTTAAATTGCTGTTGTAGTACGTGAAGTACGGTTTATCATCCACTGTCCATTTGAACGACGGGTCCGTACCTCCCTCCACAGACGCCACGTAACTCTGAAACGCAAGACGGTGAGGAAGAGGGAAGCAAATAAGACGACTGTTTAAGAGAAAGGTCAGGGCCGTAACAAAGGAGACATGGAGGATAAAGAACAGCACTAAACCGTCAGACCCGCTTCTCTCTCACAGACATCTTTTATGGACAAACATAAAATATAAGCAATAAATACTCTATTCTTGGACACTAAGGCCGGGTTTCACAGACAGGGCTTAGATAAAGCCAGGATTAGGCCTTAGTTCAATTAGGACATTTAAGCAGTTGTTATAAACGTGCCTTAAAAAAAACATTACATATTTTAAGATATGCCCGTAGAAATTAGCTTAAGCTTAAACTTATCTTAAGCCGTGTCTATGGAGCCGGGGTAGGTGTTTAGAAACCAGTTTAATCCAGCCTAAAACCAACAAACCACATAATTTAAGTGGTTTTTAAAATATTAACGATGATAGGACAGCAGAAGTTAAGAAGGTAAAGTCATGCTGACAAATGGTTTAAACTATCCTAAGGTGGTGAGCTGGTCTGCTCTAATGGTTTTCGATGGGTTTTGGGCACTTGTCAGGGTAGGAAACTAGTTTAACCCTCTGGTGCTCTTCGAGTGTCGGTCAAAAATGACAGAAATTTTTTTTTTTATTTAAAAAGTTTAAAATTTTTAAATGAAATATACATTTTCAAAAACATGTTTTACTCTAAAACCGTGAGAAAATCAAAGCCATATCTAAACAAGTTGTGTTCAAAATATAAGCCTGATATCTCAAAAAATGAGCTTTCAGTAAGATTTAGTTTGGCTGCAGTACCAAAAGTTTCCACTAGATGAAATTCGTCTACCATTCGTTTCCAATGCGCTCATTATTGACCGCCAGGAGCACAAGTGTGACTATTTTTTTCAGGACCATTTAACCTGTTCAAATATTTTGTGTGTTCACATAGCAAGTGCCAAAACCTTTACCAAGTTTCATACAATTCCGATCATTTTTCAGTGAAGAGCACAACTAGAAATGAAAAACAGATGTTAAGAAGGTAAAGTCATGCTGACAAATGGCTTAAACCAGCCTAAGGTGCCTATCTGATGTCCTTTGATGGTTTTTAGTGCCAGTTTAACCCAGCCTAAACCCAACAAACCGCCTGGTTTCAGTGTGTTTCCTCAGGAGGGAGGACGTCACGTACCACTATGGACTCCATGAGGACTCTGTGCGCAGGATGCGGCTGGACGACCAGGCCCCGGAGTGGCTCTTGCACCCTCGCCTCAATTCGTAGCGATGCTTTGGTAACATCACTCTTGACACGAAGCATTACGGTGGTCTGTCCCGGTGCGGACCCGAGCTGGAGGTCGACCCACGCGTACATGGTGTCGTTGTACGGGCCGGGCCTTCTGCATTCGGCCACTTTCGCCACCAGGTCATGGGGACACGAGCTGTGAAAAGCTACGGTCGTGTTGCTGCCCTCCCGCTCAATCGAGGGATCGTGCTGCGAGCGGACCGTCACAAGAATCCCCGACTGATTGGGGAGGAAGTACACCGTCCCGCTGTGATTAATCGGATGGATGACGGTGGGCGCCAGTGGCGGGACGACTTGAATCGGACAAGATGCAGTGACTGGAAAGTCCTTATCATTGGACGTCACTTCCAAACTGTATTCGCCAGACTGAGGGAGTCCAGAACGGAGGAAGGGACCCTGCAGCCTGGTGGCGTTCTGTCCCACGTACAACACCCTCATCTGACAAACCAAACCCTCCTCCCAACTTCCCTCGGCATCCGCTTGCAGCGTCTCGTTAGCATCCCACCAATCAGAGCGGTTCTGGATGAGCACGCTCTGCCTCCATGGGGAAGAGGGTTCGGAGGAGCACTGGAGGAGGCCTGATGGTCCGGCGTCGTGCTGAAGGGCGATGAAGTCCCCAGGAAAAACCAGCAGGTCATTGATCTCCTCCTGGACCTGAGGGAGAGCAGGGCAGGAAGTGAGAGGGGATGAAACACAGCACAAAAATAACAATACACTACTGTTCAAAACTTGAATATATGATTTTTTCAGGTCTCTTCTGCTCACCAAGGCTGCATTTATTTGATCAAAAATACAGTAAAAACAATAGTATTATGAAATGTTACTTCAATTTAAAAAACTACCTCTCTGAACCCCTCCACCTACCCAGCTCCACCTGCCTAGATCTGCTACGGGATTCATGTGTGTATTGATGCAGCAGCAGCATATCTTACACACTCACAGCAGCGTGTCTGTGTATCTAATGGCATATATACAGTATATATATCGTTTTTTTAAATATTAATGTAATGAGAATTTTTTTTGTGTGTACTACGATAATTTATTAATGAATTTTTGTCAAAAATAAGGCTGCATTAAAAAATGTTTCCCTAAAATGGACTTTGAATAATGTATTTTGTATATTTTCAAACATTTTCTTGACAGTTTTAATGAGTACGAAATTTGAATTTTTTCATTCTTAAGAAGCATAAGTTACGATTTTAGAGGCAGTTCAGTCTGGTTTTTATTAGGCGCAGTTCCAGGTTTTCATTCGGTCAAACTCACCAGGACGTTGGAGGGAGGTCCGGCCGGCAGGGTGACCAGCACCTCCCCGACCAGGCTGTAATCGGGGTACTGAGTGCCCGCCGGCAGAGGACTGACCCCAGAACAGTTGACACAAGCCCCAGGATGGCACGGGCTGGACAGTGGCAGACACTGCTCAGCGTACGGACAGTACTGGCGCCCCGCTGGGCACGATGTGGGCTCGGCCCGGACGGATGTGTCGTTGATCCACTCATCCGGGGCCTGGCAAACAGTGATGGGGGCGCAGAGGTCACCGCAACCTGCAACAGAAGTCCTTACAAATCAATTTATCATTAAAAAAAACATGTACACTGTAAAAAAAAAAGAAAAAAGTAAAAAGTAAAAAGTACAAGTTGATTGTGCTTAAAAATTTAAGTAATTTCAACTTAAGTTACATTAAACTGACTTTAAAAAATTTGCTTAACTTATTTTGATGAGTTACAGCATGCATATAATATACAGATGCAATATATATTTATTATGCATATATATTTTACGTATATATTATATATAATTACAATATATATGCATAATACATATATTTGCATTTGAATACATGCACTTTTTGCCGAGTAAGCAAACCAACTGTGATTCTGTACATATGAAAATATTGTTCATGTATCTTAGATTTTATTGTTAAATTATTAAGAACTAAAACACATCTTCATTGAGCTGATCATGCACATGAGAAGCCTGATTGGACAGATCAAGGGATGAACTATCAGCATGTTGATATGTGTCCGGAGGCTCATTATTAGTTTGCAAACACATTCAACACAAAAAAATGATCTTGACTGGCGGTAGAAAACAAACTCCGATCCGCTGAGAACAATCTCCACATCTGATTTCATTTAAAAGTAAAATTATGAACTACTCCGATCTACTAATAGCTTGCAGAGCTGCTTATGCATGTATTTGTTTGCTCGTTTGTTTATCTCAGAGCTCCGTCTGCCAGTCTGTTCTTGCACGGCAAATGGCCAAGTCATCAAACAAGCCTGTTACCATGACGATGGGCGTCCGGAGATAACGTCAATGTACAGAGGGAAATATCGTGCAAAAACACTCAGGACTCCTAAAGGGAAGTCATATGACAGCTGTGTGAGAAAAACAACAGAATCTGAGTCTATTTAGGAGCTGTGAATATTTTAACACAGTGTTTCGCTTGACGCAAGTTATGATGTAAACGATGACGTAATGGTTTACAATAAGATTGGATGGATGGATTAATAGATAGAACGATGGATGGATGGATGGATGGATGGATGGATGGATAAATAGAACGATGGATGGATGAAAAGACAGAATAATGGATGGATAGATGGATAAACAGACAGACGGACAGATAGAGAGATCTCTCTGTCTTGTCACAGTTCCCATGAAATTTGCTCTTCTCTTCTCGCGCCCCTGCCGCTCATCAGAGAGCAGAGGCAGGTGGATGGATTGATGCGTGTCATTCCTCTGCCTCTGCTCATGTTGTATTGATCACAAGGAACAGCAGAGGATTCTGGGTAACGGCTGAGACAGTGACCTTGATGACTGTTATCAGTCAGACCCATCAGAACAGCATCTCTCTCTCTCTCTCTCTCTCTCTCTCTCTCTCTCTCATACTTTCCAGATTGGTGTTTCTGGAATATCACCAGATTCATTAAATTTAGGAAAATGAATCTAGTGTCTATTACAGAGAGTTAAGTCTGTGTGAGAGTGTGTTTGTGTGTGTGTGTTCATGTTTTTCTATCCCGGTGGGGACTTCAACCTGAATGCACACAGACTCATGGTGACTCGTGTCACAGTGGGGACCTAAATAGAGGTCCTCATGGGTAAACAAGCTTATAAATCATCCAGAATTCGTTTTTTTGGAAATGTAAAAATGCAGAAAGTTGTGTGTGATGGGCAGGTTTAGGGATAGGGTCAGTGTAAGGGGATAGAATATACAGTTTGTACAGTATAAAAACCATTAAGTCTATGGAGAGTCCCCACAAAGATAGTAAACCAGACATATGTATGTGTGTGTGTGTGTGTGTGTGTGTGTGTGTGTGTGTGTGTGTGTGTGTGTGTGTGTGTGTGTGTGTGTGTGTGTGTGTGTGTGTGTGTGTGTGTGTGTGTGTGTGTGTGTGTGTGTGTGTGTGTGTGTGTGTGTGTGTGTGTGTGTGTGTGTGTTTTACCTGGCAGCAGCGTGCGTGTGAATCTCTGGCACTGCGGTCGGTACACCTGAAGCCTCAGCTGAGTGTCTGCGCTCAGAGACTGTGTGTTCAGATCCACAGATGACAGGCGTCCAGCGTTCAGGAAACTCAGTCCAGGGAACAACAGCAGCTGCAACACACACACACACACACTAACTATTTATTTAAGTCCACTTAAAATATATGATTTACAGGGACATAAATAGTATACTATAGATGCAGTCAAATACATGTACTTAATCATGGACCAGTGGCATGTAAAAACTTAAGCATATAAATGTCTTTGCAGTGTGTGGACACAACCACCATACAACGAAAACAATCCATTCACTCCTTTTTTTATCCTCAAAAAGCTTAAACACTCTCAATAATCAAGCCGTTTGGATTTTCTTGAACATCAGCACACCAGAGCTCACTAATAAATCCCCACAATCTCTCCAACATGGTGTGTTTTTCTGTATGGAAGTGAAAGAAAGCAATCATCAAAACAAAACATATATATGTAAATTATTCTATATAGAAAATAAATCTGCAGTCATTACGAAATGACATGATAATCAAATAGAGTCATATCTCACATCCTCGGACTCATAGTATATGACTCGTTTCTATGGCAACATTAATAGCACGTGGAATAGGAAGTGAAATACTTCACTGAACTCATTCTCCTCTCTCTTCTCTTGGAAAACACTGGAGAATAACAGTGCACAAGGTTCCATCAGCTCAAATAAAATTATATATATATATATATATATATATATAGTTAACGTGTGTAATATGATGCAGCACCTTGACCAATTTTTGTAATCAAACCCGATGCCATTTTGACGTCACATGAAATGGAAAAATTTAATATTAATAAAAAATTAAAATAAAAATCTCTTTTCAGAGGTAGTGTATACTAGTTCTGGTGGAGTTGTGTGTGTGTGTGTGTGTGTGAGTGAGATTGTGTGTGTGTGTGTATGTGTGTGTGTGCGTGTGTGTGTGAGAAAGATTGTGTGTTTGTTTGTTTGTGTGAGAGTGTGCGTGTGTTTTTTGTTTTTTTGTTTGTGAGTGAGTGAGTGAGTGTGTGTGTTTACCTCCACGCTCTTGGCGGGTGTGTTGGGCACAGATGTGTGTGTCGCTGTGGGCCTCCTCAGAGGACTGTGTGTGTTAAACACAGCGGTTCCCACCGTATAGACGCCAGCATCAGGAACACGCACTGCAGAGAAACACTGATGTTGAGCTGCAAACATTCAAACTCTAAACACGTCTGTCCTATCAGCACGTTCATCAAACGAATACGTTTCCTCAATAAGGTAGAGCCGAGCACACAAACACACACACGGCTGCCTGCAGTGTTACTGACTGAATCAGCTTGAGCTTCTGATCTTTCTATGCATCATGATTCTATGAAGTGTTCGATACATCTTATTTTGAATAATGAAAAGAAAAAAAGAGCTGAACATCACTCGGGCAAAGCCAGAAGCTTGAGAGGGAGAGAATAATGAGAGAGTGAAGCTCAAATGAAGCTCATACGATATGCTCTGGGTGCAAACTGTGACATAATCTCTTCCATTCAAGAGTGCACTTCACTGTTTAGTGACCTTGTTATTTGGGGAATTCAGATTTGAATTTTATTGGATTTTCATTCTCAGTGGATAATCTGAAACATGATTTGCATTATTCTGTATCACTTTAAGTGAAGATATCATTGATTGGAGTGATTGTCCAATCAAATCGCAGCATGAACAACTGGTTTATTTTTTACTTGCTCAGTGAAAATGTAAGTTGCATGCCAATGCACACACTTCTGCTATACACTAAAGAGTGAATCTCATTAAATCTGACATATTTCGACTTCGTTTCTCACTAGCCCGACTTCGTTTCTCGCAAGCACGGCTTCGTTTCTCACTAATGCGGCTTCGTTTCTCGCAAGCACGACATTGTTTCTTGCAAGCGCGACTTTGTTTCTAACTAGTGCGATATCATTTCTCTCTAGCGTAACGTCATTTCTCACTAATGCGGCTTCGTTTCTCACTAGCCCGACTTCGTTTATCGCTAGCGCGACTCCGTTTCTCACTAGCCCGACTTTGTTTATCGCTAGCCCGACTTCGTTTCTCACTAGCCCGACTTCGTTTCTCACTAGCCCGACTTCGTTTCTCACTAGCACGACTTCGTTTCTCACTAGCCCGACTTCGTTTCTCACTAGCCCGACTTCGTTTCTCACTAGCCCGACTTCGTTTCTCACTAGCGCGACTTCGTTTCTCACTAGCGCGGCTTCGTTTCTCACTAGCCCGACTTCGTTTCTCACTAGCGCGACTTCGTTTCTCACTAGCGCGGCTTCGTTTCTCACTAGCCCGACTTCGTTTCTCACTAGCCCGACTTCGTTTCTCACTAGCCCGACTTCGTTTCTCACTAGCCCGACTTCGTTTCTCACTAGCGCGACTTCGTTTCTCACTAGCGCGGCTTCGTTTCTCACTAGCCCGACTTCGTTTCTCACTAGCGCGACTTCGTTTCTCACTAGCGCGGCTTCGTTTCTCACGACTTCTCACTAGTGCAACTTGCATCTTCGTTTGTCACTAGCGTGGCTTTTTTTCTCACTAGCGCAGCTTTGTTCCTTACAAACGCGGCTTCATTCGTACACATTTTTTTTATTTGCGATGCACCGATTCAAGTGATGTATACTATACAGTAAGGACAGTATGCAAATTGGGATGCAGCAACTGACTTAATGTGATTCAGAGGTTTGTGTGTTGCTACGGGAGGTTTACCTTGCCGTGTGAACTGGCAGACAAAAGCTCGTTTGGCGGTGCAGGAGTGTGAGCTGGGCTGCCGACTGCTGTTCAGTGACACACACACATTTCCAGGCTGCAGAGAGGCCCGGTCCCTCGAGCCCTCATCCCCCGACCGGACCTCAGAACCGTCCACCCAGCGCAGGACTCGTGGAGAATATTGATCGCTCAAACCCAACCACACGCCACGCTCACTGCAACACACAGAAACACAAACAGCATCACAACTAATGAGATCCAATACGAGTTGTTTCTGGGCCTAATAGAAAAAGCTAATTTAAAAATGGGGGACATACATGGTAGGAGTGTGTGAATATGCGTGGTCTTAGATGTTTGCATGTATACGTATATATGGATGTGTAAGTATAATTATTCCACATATGTATAATTATATATGTACATATAGTTTCTTTTTATGTATGTGTGACGTGTGTATATAGGTATATGACATGTATACGCATGTATAATTTGTATCCATTCTTATCAAGTTCATTTTATTTAGTCATTTATTTTATTTATTTTTCTCTTTCCTCACGTGTATGTATTCATACGTTCACATGTCTTTATTTATGAACTCAGTACATGTATGACTTGTACTTGTGACATTCAGGAATGAGAGCAATGTGAAGTCTTGTTTTAACATTGTATTGCTGTTAATGGTTCCGTTTATGTAAGGCTTAATTACATTTTTTTTTGTGTGTGTGCTAAAAATAACACACTCCTTCTGTTTTCCACAGATTCAGAAAGACTTGAATAAATGATGACAGATTTATCACTCCAGGCTGAACTATTGTTATAGCTCTCCATTTAATCTCATTACCAACCAGGAGTAGCGACTGAGATTTTAAAGACATGTCATCTGTAATTTTTCTTTCCTATGAGCTTCCCGTTGGAAACAAACGCACACAGGAAGTTAATGCAAGGCAAATGCCCTCTGAATGTTTTATGCATAGCACGTTCAGAGCTTCAATAAGCCTAATAAAGCATCAGCCAAGGTGAATGTGATGCGCTACTGAACCCGACGGGACACTGATCATTTTGAAGTTTCACTTGCCTTCAAATGAGACATAAAAACAATGACGGACACAGAACCGAACGAGCCATGGAGCAAAAATCACAGAATATATTTATAGTCATTTTAGAGCCGGGTTATTACCATGAACTAAAACACTACAACTATTAGAAACTTTTCTTTATTGAAATAAAGCAGAAATAAAATAAAATAAATACAAATATTAGATTAAAAAATTAAACACACACACACACATATATAGTATTATTTAAAAAAGATAATTAAATATATGAATAAAACTACAATAGTACGTATATAAATAATACAAAAATAACACTGTTGTAGAGTAGGTTGGTGAGCTTAATCGACTAACCTTTATATAATTTATGTTTGTGTAATCTTACAAAGATGAATAAATGCCATACAGATCATTCAGTTTGAGTGTCGAACAGTAAGGTGTGTCGCTGTAGTCACTTTTAACTGCGTGACAATTGCATGAAAAGATGAAGAGGGAGGGTTTGCTCATCACGGGTCCCAGTGCGACTGTCCCACCCGGGCCACACACTCATTACGCCACACACACACACACACTCACACTCACACTCACACTCACACTCACAGTCTCTCACACACACACACACACACACATGCACACGCACACACACACACACGATTATAATGGGCTTGAGCCAACATTTCACATCTGTGAAAACTACAAACAAAAAAGAAAAAAATGAGGAGGGAAAGAGAGGGACAAAAACATAACTCTTTCCACCAGAAAAGGAACAAATAAAAGTGGTGTGTTCACTTATGTGTTCTTACATAAGTCTGTGTGTGTGTGTGTGTGTGTGTGTGTGTGTGTGTGTGTGTGTGTGTGTGTGTGTGTTTTGGGGGTATGTGGTCCATCTGGAGCAGGTTAAAGAGATAGAAAACACACTTCCTCCAACACTCATTCTGTCTGTCTGCAGTTCTGTCTCTCTCTCTCTCTCGATCTGGTTAGTGGAAGCTCTGCCCTCAAATTAATGATGGGTGTGGAACAGAAGACAGGAAACATACACACACACACACACACACACACACATAGATAAACACACATAACTGGTGTCTCCTCCCTCCTGGAGTCTAACATATTTCCACAGCTGCTTCAGCAGATGTGTAACACCACAGTGTATGTGTGCGCGTGTGTGTGTGTGTGTGTGTACATCAATGCTAGATTATTAAATATTTAGAAACAGAATAAATGAGTGAACATCAGAAGTTTAAGACTAAGGTGTGATGGCAGTGTAAGGGTTCATTTATCACCGTAAGAACACATCAGAGCTAATGCTCTACAAGATTAGCACACATGAACACCTCCAGCGGGACCTTCGGGAGTCAATTAAATAATCTAGATGAAGCAAATCGCTAATAATCAGGTTGTGATTATGAATACTGACAATGCAATTTGGTTTAAACACGTTTTTGTGCTGTTGATGAATAATAGCCTAAATATGAAACTCCCCAGAATGGACTATCCATTTAGACCAATCACGTCAAAATAAGCTATTTTTCTATTTTTAATATGACGTTTAGAAGTATTTAGCATGATATAAAAACCGGCTTGAAGCAACGCTGTAGCTTATTCGACATTTAGACAATACAATAATTTCATAATTGACGAGCATTGCAGAATGAACAGTTATTTTCCTGTTCATCACCGTGAACCTGCTTTGAAACGATCTGTATTGTATAAAGCGCTATATAAATAAACATGACTTGATCAAAGAAACGTAATATGTGTTTAGACTTGGTGGGTCAGAATTTTCTGTCCAAGCAAAAGTAATAAATACTGATTATCTCATGGACACAAACACAGAAAACAAACCAGGATTTATGGTTTACAGGCTCAGATCTGGGATTGTGTGGATGTCAGTCAGCTCAGAAAAGAAAATGAGCCATCAGCTGATCTCCTGACTCCGGGTTCACAGAGACGAGGTGCTCAGAGGAAAACCACAACAAAAGAGAGGAAGCAAAGGCACAACTTTTCCATTATGTACACATATTACGTTGCACGTCGAGTCAGAGGCCTTGCACTGCAAAAAATGATTTTCTTACTTAGTATTTTTGTTTTGTTTTCCAGTACAAATAACTGAACAGCAAGACACTAGAGCTGGATGATTTTTAGGATTAATTCGAATTTAATGTTTTGCAACGATTATATATTTTTTTTTGTCGCGGTTTTGAAAAAATATAAAGCAAACATTACAATAAGATATGTTGACAATACACTAAGATATAAAAAACACATCCGACACATCGCTTTTAAAGCAGCGAACAAATTTTAAAGCAGGGTAGGCAATTTCAGAGAGGCTAGCGATAGCAGGCTAGCTTTGAATAGTTCAGCTGTCATCATTTAGTCACTCTCATGTCATTCCAAACCTGTATGAGTTTCTGTCTTTTGTGGAACTCATTTTGAAGAATGTTGAAAACTGAACAGTTTTGGTTCCCATTGATTTTCATTGTATGAACAAAAATACAATAGAAGTCAATGGGGATCAAAATGGTTTGGTTTTCAACATTCTTCAAAATATGCAAAAGAAAGAAATGCATACAGGTTCAGAAAGGGCAGAATGAGGGCAGAAATATTTTTTGGGGGGTGAACTGTCCCTTTAAGTCTTGTTTTCTGTAGTAAAAAAAAAGTTTAATTTTATACTTAAAACAAGAAAATATATCTGCCAATGGAGTCCGAAAAATGGTTAATTCAGACGGAAACCATGATTATTTTTCTGACCTTGTAGGCAGATATTTTTTTCTTGTTTAAGCATTACATTTTTTAAGACTTAATACAAATACTTATGAAATTTTGCTTCTCAAGTGAATGTACCTTGAATTAAGAATGTTTAGATATTTCAAGTTTAGATGTTTCATCTTTGTTAATGTTAGTTAATACATGTTGGATTTTAACAAATGTTGGATTTTAACAATGCATTAGTAAATGTTGAAATTAACATCAACTAAGATTAATAAATGCTGTAGAAATATTGTTCATTGTTATTTCATGTGATCTCATATTTAACTAATTTTAAAGCTGCATTTTTGTGTTCAGAATTGACTAAATGTGTATAATGAGCGAAGTACATCATGAATTAATTTTCCAAAACGTATGTGTGTGTGTGTGTGTGTGTGTGTGTGTGTGTGTGTGTGATCGTCTCACACGTCAAGTGTTCTAATGAGACACTTTGTTATAAGACACATTTATAGGTTCTGAATGTTCTGGCCTGTTCCTGTGAGGAAATCACACATTTCCAGTCTTTCGCAGCAGGCCGTGAGCTGGGCAGCACTCAGTGACTTTAAAATGCATTTTAAAAAGGCATTTCCCATGGTGCCTTGCTGCGGTTTCAGAGGAAAAAGTCAGGGTCAAAAAAGCAGCACAGCTCTCATTGGAAACAATGCATTAGCAGCGGAAGTCATTTAACTCAGCATCTTCATGGCATTTCGAGGCGGCTTTGATCTGAAACGGTCAGTGATATAAAAGGTGAATCATGTCATTTCTGCTGCAGATGGAACAGTTTGGACCGGACATCATAATACTGGCTCATCCAATGCTGTGACTATCGGCGTACTGACTAAAATCACACAAAATCCCATCAAGACATTCAAAGATAAACGAGGAGTTCCGGAATCTTCTAAAAAAGGGTTTTGGAATTTAGAATGAAAGCCTGCAGAGGTTCTGTAGAAGCAGATTTGCAGCAGTTGTAGAGTGTGTGACTCACTGTGTGATCCGAGGGGCCAGGAGGTCCCGGACGGTTTGGGAATGCACCACTGCGAGCTCCCCTCCACGGCCCAAACAATCCCGACGTGCGTCCGACCAGCTGACTTCTTCCGACACCAAGAGGAAACAGCGGGATGAGTCCGTGTGATGGAGCGCATCTGGCAGACACAGCGGCTCCGCTGAAGGGACAGGACGTTACACTTTATTAACATTGTTTAGAAGCAGTTTCTTAATATACTATAATATAATATAATACAAATAAAAAATGTTTAATATAATGAACATCAAAATATAATATAATATACAATTAAATATAATTAACAAAATATGTAATATAATATAATATAAGTTTGGGAGTTTTTTAAAAATAGTTTTAGAAACAAGTCTCTTATGCTCACCAATGCTGCATTTATTTGATCAAAAATCATAATTGCACATTTTCAATGTGAATATATGTTAAAATGTAATTTATTCCTGTGATCAAAGCTGAATTTTCAGCATCATTACTCCAGTGTCACATGATCCTTCAGAAATCACTCTAATATGATGATTTGTTTTTATTTTCTATGTTGAAAACAGTTGTGCTGCTTCATATTTTGGTTGAAGCCTTGTTAGATATTTTTTCAGGATTCTTTGATGAGAAGAAAGTTTAAAAGAACAGCATTTATTTGAAATAGAAATCTTTTATAACAATATAAAAGTTTTGATCGTCACTTTTGATCAATTTAGTGAATAAAAGTATTAACAAAAATAAAAACATTCTGACCCTATACATCTGCATAGTACAGTAGTGTAAAATAATATAATTAAATAGAAAACATTAATTCAGAAAATCAGCAAAAATATCTTAAATATTAAAATATATTTTAAAAAAACTGTCCAATAAATATATATTAATATATAACTGCATAGGACTGAAAATATGTACAAATATTAACAGGCATATTAGCATATCCATATCAACATATTAATGAGATTTCAGTGCAAAACAACAAAGCCAACCATTCTCTGAACAAAACACTGCTTATTTATTATTAACTATTACTTTTATGGATTATAAATTGTATGGGTCATTCATTAACCCAAATTCAAAGGCATCTGGGCCATATTATTTTCTTTAATGTTATTTCGTTCAAGGTCTTTGAGGATCTCACACATCCTCCCTTCTTTACAAAGTGACGTCAACAACAAACTATATGGGAAGCATTTTTTTTCTCCCTTTTAAAAGTTGAAAAGCCTGCTTATTGTATATGTTATATTCAGACACATTAGTCAAGAACTTTTCTGCTTCTGTAACCCGCTTTCTTCTCCTCCGGCCTCCTGGGATCGACGCTCTTATCTGTTCTCTCAAAGCAAACAATGATGGACAGATCTCTGCAGGCCTGATAAACAAACGAGCGAATCTTCACATGCCATCGCTTACATGCTTTGTGAAAGAGAGGGGATGCTTATGGATTGATAGATCATAAAAAGCAGGATATTTTAAGAGAGAGAGAGAGATGCGCGTTATATCTGCGCTGTCCTGATGTGAGCACGTGTCATCAAGATTGTGCCAGGCTGTATGTGTAGTTCTCCAAAAACAGTGAGCTAGACAAGACACAAAGCCCGTTTCACAGATGAGACACTTTAATATGGCCTTTATGTTTCGTGATAGCAATCATAGAATGCATAGGGACAAGTATAAAACTCGTATAAAAAGAAAAAAACATTGAAAATAGCAGAGAAATGTTTTTTATGAATTACACTAAATTTAATACTAATGAAACGCTGGATAAAATAGGTTAATCTAGTTAAAAATGTACTATTTTACTCAATATTAAATCTAATTCGTATCATAAACTGTGCTTCTTTAGCTCAAATCAGGCCATTGATTTTTTTTTTACTATAATACATTTTTAATGCTCAATAATATAATATAATATAATTAGTGTTTTCAAATTGATTATTCACGATTAATCATGTATGCATATTGTGTTTACATATATGGTGTGTAACTGTGTATATATATATATATATATATAAATTATTTTTATATATTTTATGTCTGTGTGTATATACCGTATATACTCTCACGCACATATTTTTATACATATGTATGGCGTATATATATATATATATATATATATATAAAAATGTGTGTACATATATTCATATACATATATACAATATATATAATATATATAAATACAATAATATATTTGCACAAACATATGTTAACAAAAACAATTTGACAGCACTAAATATAATATAATATAATTAATATAATAAAATGTCATCAAAGCTACAGTAAAAACAGTAATATAGCAAAATATTATTACAATTTAAAACAACCATTTTCTATTTGAATATTTGTTAAAAAGTAATTTATTCCTGTGATCAAAGCTGTATTTTCATCATCATTACTCCAGTATTCAGTGTCACATGATCCTTCAGAAATCACTGTAATATGATGATATTATTAAAGGACACAGCTAATACAGGTGCATTCACGAGTAAAGTATCAGCTTATGTTTCTCGTACCTCTGGCTATCTCTCTCCCATCCTTCTGGATCCTCCAGTCCACGGTTACGCCCACTCCGCCCCAGTTGACCAGAGAAAGCTCCGCCTCCAGGCTCTGATTGGCCACTACGAGTGGAGGGCAGTGGAGCTCGAGGTGAGGCGGCAGATCCACACTCACGTTCCCCTGAGCCACGATCTCCTGGTGACCCGCTGAGAGACTCACTTGAGCCTGGTAGCGTCCCGGGAGCCCGTACTTGTGCCTCGCCGTGGTGTTGGGCGTTGAGCTGTTGACCCGGGGTGAAAGGTCACCGAAGTCCCATGAGAAAGAGGCAGGGAAGACGGAGGAGGCGACAGACAGGACGGCCTCGGAGTGAACGGACACGCGACGGGAAGGAAGAGAGGCTGAGAAGTTCACCTGTGGGCGGAGAATGTATTCAAATTATTATGACACTTACAATAGCGCCATTTATTGGGGAAATAGTCTCAGTAAAATACAGTAAAAACATTAATATTGTGAACTATTGTTACAATTGAAAAAATTCAAAATACAATTTTTTCATGATTCTTTGATGAATAGAAAGTTCAAAAGAACAGCATTTATTTGAAATATTTTGTAACATTATAAATGTCTTTAGTTACTTGATCTATTTAATGCATCCTTGCTGAATAAAAGTATTTCTAATCATTTCTTAAAACTAAATCTTACTAACCCTCATTTTTTGAGTGATTCATTGTCTTTATGAAAATATTATTTATGACTACAAATTGTAATTGTTCGTTGCTGTGCGCAACCCTTAAGAACATCACAATAAAAAAGGTTTTATTTGTATTATTATTATTATTATGGGTTTTTTTTCTAATGTAACCAGTTCTCAATATTCAAACCTAGCACTAGGGATGCTGAAGTAGTATTGCAGTATTGGAGCTACAATGTCAAAAAAACATATATATTTTTTATAAAAAAATCCTACGGAAAATAGTACAGCATCCAGGTATTTTTGATACAATATTTTTAATGCACTATGATATGGGATGCATTAATCCTAATCTGAGACAATATTGAAAATGTATAGTAAGTGAATTTGGATCAAATACATTAGTTATACAAATACAGTGCACTCGTATTACTTATGAATGGGAGAAAGTGCAACGCACATTAAAAAAAAAAGTGACGTTATTTGAACATAAGAAACAACATTTATAGGACAGTTCAAGTCAGATTTTGTTGCTGATTTGAAATATGAGTTTGGCTAGCAGTTTTTGCGAGGATTCCTCCATTCAAATAGATAGGACGAGATTAGGATCTTCAAGCTTTACAAATATGGCTGCCGAGTGAACAGACTTTTTGATTTTGGATTGTGACATCACATCTTAATGTCAGTGATCACATGACTCTAATCCAGAGGTTTTCAGAAATGCCCTTAAAATTTGATGTCCAACCTTGTGATATCCAAGGCATTGAATCCGGATTCATTTAAAAACACTGTTTTCATCTAAAAACGCTCTCCATCCATGAGAAACTTTTGAAAAACGCTACATTCTCCTTACTGCGCATGCGTAAATACAGACGGAAAAATAAATAATAAAGTTCTCGCGCAATTCTTCTGACACTTTATTTAGCACAATATCTCCTCATTCACTGATCGTCCAGCTCGCTCTCACTCAACATCATTTGTTTGGTGTAAACCGCGACTGCTCTCGTGTTTCAGGACAGCAAATGCAAGTGAATTCTGTCATCTTTGCAGGACTGTGATATGAAGAGTGTGCAGTCACATATTTTAGAAAGTGAAAAGCACATAACCGGCACAATACCGGTATAAACATGAATATCTATTGGTACAATATGCGTCACATGACTAAACTTGCGTCATCGTTTTAAAATACCTCCGCTCGAAAACATCGCTTTCAAAACGTTGAAACTTTGTTCAAAACACTCACTTTGAAGAGCGTTTTCAAAAAGGTTCGTTTTCATTAATAAAAACGCCGTCTCAGTTTGGATGGGCGGACAAAATGGAAAGAAGAAGATGCGTTTTCAAACTAACGTGTATTAGTGTGGACAAGACCCAAGAGCGGGAGTTCTGCACCTGAAACACGTCCTGCGCCACAGTCCAGCGACACTTCTTCATGACCTGCGGGTTGGAGCAGGCGGCCGAGCACTGGGACTCGCTGATGTGGTTGGGTTCAGAGTTGGTGCTGCACAGACACTCCCTCTGCTGACCCAGGCCGCCGTACAGCTGGCTCTCATGGAAGCATTTAGAGTTGCACTCCTCCCGCGAGAACGGACCGGGAGTGGAGGAGGAGAAGATGACCAGCTCCACACCCGCCACGTGCTCCTCGTCCTGCAGACAGCCCGCGTACGTCAGGCCTGAGAGAGAGACGGGAATCACCGATTCAAGCTCTCAATAAACAAAATATGCTATTACTTTATGTATAATTTCTCTGCATTTCAAATCTAGGTGTCTGTTATGAATATTGTTGGCTCTTGTTATGTAAAGTCGCTTTGGATAAAAGCATCTGCTAAATGAATAAATGTGTTGTAATGCATTATTTATTTCCCTAAGTAATTGTAACCGAAGGTAAAATGCCCTATCCAGGGCTCCAGATGAGCGAGAGAGCAGTGGCACCGGCGCCGCTCGGTTCTACAGATGCTCCTGATTTGGAACTGAATCATGTTTTGCATTAATAAGCGCAGTTACTAATAATATTACATGTTTGTTTATTGGAAATTTGACAGTAAAGCAGAAAAAATTTACTTATAATAACAACAGCAATGTGTGAAAAGCTTATTTTTATAGGGACAATTTTAATATTCGACTCATGTTATAGTTTTATAGTTTCATCCTGAAGTGACCGACAGCTTCCGTGATTATAAAAGAAGCGCTCTGAGAAGCGTCTCAATTTGAAGAAAAGTTTTTGTTTTTCATGAGACTTTGTGACTTCCATATATTAAGGAAGTGGAAGTGGATAATATATCAATAAGTGTGCCTCTGCCGCCATCTACAGGCTGTAGTGGAATTTTCTTTTTGAAATAAAAGTGCTTGTTTGCCACAACAAGCGTTCGTTTTCTAAGGCCCGTTCTCATGAAACTGCGTATCTATACCACGAATTTAATCTCTCATGCCATTTATACGCTAAAAATAGTTTTGGCGTGTATATGATACGCAGTTTACGGCGTGTAATACGCACGCACTCCACACCCCTAAAACTTTTAGTTTTACAAATCATCACATTAAAAATAACGTTAAAATTGGATTTAAAGTGCTGGAAAAAGCGTGAAGCACTTGAAAGTCCTTGGATTTCACTCACAAAAAGTTGTACGAACCCTGAAATGAATAATGTAAAAAAATAAA
The DNA here is from genome assembly GCA_031834385.1 of Semotilus atromaculatus. Taxonomy (NCBI): domain Eukaryota; kingdom Metazoa; phylum Chordata; class Actinopteri; order Cypriniformes; family Leuciscidae; genus Semotilus; species Semotilus atromaculatus. Next base: position 471,750 of record JAULUF010000038.1, on the reverse strand, counting down.
AATAAAAAAAAATGCCACAAAACCATGGTTACAGTAAGCATTACTACATTAAATCCATGGTGAATGTTGGTGATTTGTGAATTGAAAAGCCTTCTATAACACAATGTTACTCCTGATTTCCACATTAGCGATGTTTGATCTGATATGGTTTATAACATTAATAATTATTAATAATATGACAAATTCCGTGCCAAATTCGAACGCTTCCCACCAGATCTCGCAGCGATGTATCGAACGGACTATGGAAATAAAGTGTTGCCAAACTGTGTATTGTTCTTGTGTTTGTTGAGTGTGTGTGTCACTCACCGCACGTGTGCACACTGACGTTGAGCAGCGGCTGGTTTCTCACTTCCGGTGGACGGTCACAGAGCATAGAGTTGGGTCGCTTCACTTGAACGCCCTTTTCCTGCAACCAGCTGACCAACCGCACCAGCTTACAGTCGCACACGAACGGGTTAGAGCTCAGGTCTCTGCGGAAACACAGGGAATGTTTCATAAACGGGCATAGGTTGAAAACACTGTACGGTCTTTATTCAAACAGTGAACGTGTGATAAGGATACACATTATTCTGTGCATGACGACGTGCGGTCGTGCTCGAGTCTTATTGGATATGAACACAAGTGATCATACGGCAGCGGAGGAGCCGCTGGTTATCAGTCCGGGAAACACAGCACACTAATCTAGAATTATTGCAGAACTGAAAAGAGTTCGACGGGGAATTTTAATCAGGGAATGAAAGCGGCACTTGGGAAGTCACAGAGGGAATAAAATGAAGCTTTAGCAAATAAAAACGATAAGACTGTTTAAACATTGGATAATATGTGAATTATTATTAAATCACAAATCTTAATGTTTCTTTTAATTTCAAAACAAGATTATTATCATTATCATTTGGTACAAAGTTACTGCAATAAAATTAAAAGAAGTAAAGTTGACTTTTTTTTTCTCTCTCCAGATTCTCATTACTGTAATACAGTGATCAACAACATCTGGTCTGAACACAAATAAAATCAACGTAAATTAATGCTGTGCAAATGCTGCCATCAAGTATACTAAAAATTGAACTTTATATACATTTAAATAATATCATGTTCTCTTTTATTGGAGTTTTTTTTTTAAATAATTAAAACTAAAAGTCTATTCAGTAAAAACAATGTAATTATATATTATTTAGTAGTATTACATTTATTCATTTAATCAAATTGAATAAAATGAATGTCTGCTGCAATAAAGAATCTCATTATATATTAATTCATATTATTTAATGTATTCAGTTCCTCAAATAAATATACAATAAAATAATATAGAATAGACTACTGTAGTAAAATGTTATGATATATGACTGAAATTGCTAGTGTACAGTAAGTATACATGATGGCATTAGATTTGTATTGAATTTAATTTAATTTATGCTAATTTTTATTTAAATGGCATTGTGTCCAGATACAGTCACTGCTTTACAGTATTGACAATCTGGAAGAGAAAATAATGCTGAAAATAATGCCAAGAAATTTTAATAATGAGAGCTTTCCTTTTTATTGTGAAAAACGTATGTGAACAGGTCATTTATATTCTATCAGTATTAAAGCATTACCAAGCAGTTCATGCGTCTCTTTATTTGTGTGTGGCTGGTTTTTGTTCAATGGACTTCTCTTCTAATGACACACACACACACACACACACAGACACAGACACAGACAGACAGACACACAGACACAGACACACACACAGACACACACACAGACACAGACACACACACAGACACACACAGACACAGACACACACAGACACAGACACACACACAGACACACACAAAGACACACACAGACACAGACACACACACAGACACACACACAGACACACACAGACACAAACACACAGACACAAACACACACACACACACAGACACACACATTTTGAATGTTTGAGAACACAAAGTCTGAAGGATATCCGTGAGGTGTGTGACTCTGTGTGTTTGTACTCACATTGTAGTTAAATTAAATAAATTATCACACGTTCGTTCCTCGATGGTGGTGATCTGGTTGTTGCTCAAATCTCTACAAGACATGAAAGACAAAAGTGAAACGTATATTATTGCTCAGGATTTTTTCCTTCTTTCTAAGTCACTTCTTTCTTTTCCTCTCAGTATAATCGTTCCCTTGTTCAGCTGTTGGAGCAGCATATGGAAAAGTTCTGGAGTGATTTTGGTGAACCAGACAGAGTGTGTGTGTGTGTGTGTGTGTGTGTGTGTGTGTGTGTGTGTGTGTGTGTGTGTACCAAAGTGGAGCAGGAAATGGTGCAGTCAAAGCCTGAAGCAGTGACGTTTAATTGGTTGTAATGGGCATGTGATTGAACTCACAATGTGTGTGTGTTGACAATTCTGTAGTTGAGGTGCACGTCTGTTAATGTTCACACAACAAAGATAAACGTAACTGATTCACTTTTCTGCTTTTGTTTGAGCTTAAAGGGTCTGTTCAGTTCCTCAGCGTTTGACTCTGCGGTTCGGGAGAGACTCCAGAAAGATCCGCCTACACATTCTCACCATATGAGCTGAAAAAAAAAAGCTCTGGGAACTAGACCATCCTGCCACACACACACACACACACACTTACAGCACAGTTAACGGCCCACAGCCGAAGATCCCGTGAGGAAGAGTGACCAGACGATTGCTCTGAAGATACCTGAGGAGAAAAGCCAACAGGAACTGGTTCAGTTCCACATCAAATAAATTAAATAATAAAATAAACATTATTTATTATTAATAATAGCAAAAAAAAAAAAACATATTGATTTGATGTGTTTAGTATTTTAGCATTTTACTCAATATTATGTTCAGTTCCAATAAATAAAATAAAAAACTGAATTTAATATTTTTCATACATTAAAATAAAAATGTCTACCGCAATCAAATATGACATAAGAATAATAATAAAAAGATTATAACATTAACACCAAATCAGCCCAATAACATTTTGATTTCATGTGTTTTTAGCATTTAAATTAAGGTAATTTTAATATAACTAATATAAATTAATTTAAATATTCATCATCAATAATATATTCCACTTAAATAAAAGATGTCATGATATATTATATTATTTTATATTATTCAGTTACACATAATAAAATAAAACACTATGATTTCTAATTCATAATGTATTAATAATAATAACGATAATAATTTCAGTAAACAGGAAGTTGCCGATTAGAAAACAATTGGTTTTTTGCTTTAGCACAACCTCAGGTTCACCTATAATCCATCTCTCCAGACCACCCATTACAGACGTACGCGAAGGACTGCGTCTCCAGCACACACACACACACACACACACACGAGAGACGTGGCACTTACAGCTCCTTGAGGGCGGTGAGGTGATCAAAGAGGCTCCAATCCACAGAGGGAATTTGGTTTCTGGACAGATCTCTGCAACAGAAGCCAGAAAGACACGCTTAGACATTTACACACACACACACACACACACACACACACACTCTCAACGCAGCACGTTCAGCCGAATGTTCATGCTGCTCTTTGGAATGGGGACTAAAACTGTCAAGCTCCACAATGGAGCACAAAAGCCTCGTAAACGGAGATCATGTGACCCGTGCACGGCATTACACGTCTCCTGATGTCGTACGATTGATTTGTGCGAGGAACTGACTGAAATATAATATCTTCCCCTTTGCCGTAGCTCTCAAAACACTAACTTGTGGTACTTTCATGGCAGTTTTTTTGGACCACGACAGTGTTAATCACTGCTCACTTGTGTAGAAAGAAAGAATGCAGCACAGGTTTATAATGAGTTAATAAAGGCAGAAACTACAAGCCTCTTCTGCTGACTTCTTTTGATCCGAAACACAGTAAAACAGTAATATTATGAAATAGCATTACAACTTAAACTGTAAAGCTGTTTTCTATCTGAATTCATTTTAAAGTGTAGTAATGTATGTTTCATCACCCATAATGCAAAGTACAAGCAATCAGAATAATGGACCAATGATCATCAGTCTTCCTGATTAACACACCAATCAATAAAACCAATAGTGTAACCTGTGTTAGCAGACACGGGCACAATGGAGTGTGTGTGTGTGTGTGTGTGTGTGTATGAACTGTTCCCAGAAGGAAACATCTGTCCATTCCAGACAGGCTGTGTAAGAGAGAAGGGGGCGTTTTCCTCAACTGACCATCAACGCTGTTGAAAAGCCTCTGCTAAAGTCGTTATTGTGTCAGATCCTCCTTATTTGCTCATTAACAGGAGGAGATCTTACGCATCATCACGTTACGCAACACACGTGTGTGTGTGTGTGTGTGTGGTAACAAATCTGAACGTTATCAGTGCATACTGAATGGAAGTGTTGCGCTGTGCTCTTCTGAGTGTATTTTCATCAGAATCAGATATAGTGTTGTGTAAGGGTCTCGGAAAGTTTATTTAAGCAACTGGAATGGAAAGAAATACCTTCAGAGTCACGAGATGACGTCCAGGTAACAGTTGAGGAAAAACTTCTGCCTTAAAGGGTTAGTAAAGAAAATGATCCCCTAATTTACTCAGCTTTAAGCTATCCTAGATCTATATGACTATCTTCTTCCAGCCGAACACAGTCAGTTATATTAAAATCCCCCTGTTGTCAATAATTTTATCCCTTTAAAACACATCTTTGAACACCAAAATGACACATTTCAACTTTTTTTTCCTGAAATAAAAAGTCTTCATGCCTTAAAATAGCTTGAATGTAACTCTACACCCTTGCCTCATTTAGTATGCGTGGTTCTATGAATATGCAAATGAGCCCCGCCTCCACCCACTCACTCACTCAGAGATCCACTCGTTGACGATCACACGTTGATCTGATTGACAAGGTAGTTTGTGACGTCAGAAACACCAGCGATTTCAAACCGTGTTTTGAGACTGTCTTTGGTTCACTGCAGTTTTAAGGAGAAAATACTCAGCAATGCGGTCGATTTATGAATTTACACATGGTTTGTCAGCATATTAAAAACACCATATAGACATAAAATTCAAAAGCTTGATTTTCACCACAGAGGGACTTTAAATAGTATCCTGACAGCTTTATAATGGCGTTGAATCGATTTTTCTGAAACTCTGAAAAAGTGCATCTATCCATCATAAAAGTAATCCATTCATCTCCATTGGGTTAATAAACGCCTTCTGAAGCAAAGCGAGGGGTTTTTGTAGGAAAAATATCCCAATCTAAAACCTTATTAAGCAACTTACCAACTTACTAAGCAACAGTGGAGACTCAGACTGTCAGCCGATGACGGTGCTGTGTGTGTTCTGAGAACATCAGCTCAAATGGAGTAACTCCACTGTTGCTTAGTTACCAATGATCGCGCGCGCGAACTCCACAATCGACTACTTTGGACTTCGACCGAAAACAGGAAGTAAATACAGGTGTGTGAGCTGGCTGAATTAACATCACTTTTATTCATATCTTTCACATCTACTGCAGTCAGATTGACTGTGTTCACTCTTAATAACACCACTCACATGGCTGTGCACTTGTAATGTTAAGAGGCAGGTTTAAAACTTGCCCCATTGAAGTCAACAGGGTGCAGATTTTAAAAAGAGGATAACACGGTGTAGGCAACACAGATTTTTGTCGTTGTTCTCTGTACTGACAGCACTCCAAATTTACAAAAAAATGAGCTCAATGTTAAAATTGACCGGAGTTCTCCTTTAAAAACTGATTATTTCAGACAGAGGGTGCAAAACATTTTTTTTAACATTATAAGTGAACCTCAAGGAACATATAAAAAGAAATCCATGGCAAGACCCCTTTAACATGCTGGAAAAACAAGCAGTTAAAAAAGGTCATGTATTAAACTCATAAATATGGAAATGAGAACGTTAATCCAGAGTTTGCAGTTGTGCAGGATTAATCTTTAAATCTCTGCTTTGGAGATTTCCCTCTTTATTTGTATGTTGTTCCTTCATTTATTTATACGGGTCATTGATTGCAGAAGCGGATGATTTCCACTCAGGCTCCAGTGTTTGCGAGTGATTGCTGGAAAAGTGAACGGGAGGACGGCCGCTCCAATATGAAGCAGCTCTCACGTGTGGGTCACATTTTCCATGCAGCATTTGAAAGGCTTGATTTAACGTCCAGATTCACTTCAACAGGCAAGAACGGATAGAGGTTGTGCTGGACGGAGAGGTGGGAGCGCTGACAGTGACAACACACTCACTTCATAACTACAGCCGAAAGAAACGCTCAAGAGTAACCAAACGACACCCGTATCAGGGCACTCTTGGTGTTCTTTACAGCACTATATGAGTGCTATGGTAATCACTTTTATGGTTCAAAGTACACGTTCAAGTCACATTTCATCTAAAAATCAAAAAAAGATGGGAGATATATTATACAAAGAAAATATACTATACATCTTAAGGATTTATTAATAAGGGATCAAATGAATGCAAAATTATTATTATTTTTTTGAAATTAGAAATAAAATAATTTCTATTGACATTTTCATTATAATCAAAAGAATAGTTAATCTAAACAAAATGTTTTGTTTAATTGTAATTCATGTATTATTTTAATATAATATTTTAGTGAGTGTTGTTTAATGCTTATTTTTCTTGTAAATAGTAAAAAAGGAATTAAAAATAATTATTAAACATTTGGGAAATGATTTGTCTTTGCAGTAAATGTCACAGAACAACAAAAAAAGGTAATAGACTTGATTTGCTTTACACTGTAAAAAAGTGATCAGTTGAATTAACTTAAAAAAGTGAGGAAACCCATTGCCTTAAAATTATTAAGAAGGCTAAATATTATAAACTTCATGCGTAATTGAAAAAAATAAGTTATGTGGAGGTGTCAAGTTCACAAATTAATTTTTTCAATTACACAAAGTTTATTTACTTAATTTTAAAGCAAAGGGTTTCCTCACTTTTTTAAGTTAAGTCAACTGATCACTTTTTTACAGTGAAGGCAAAATACCCAATATTTACATAATATTTAAATAAATCATAAACTAAAACACAAGATGTTATCGTGACCTCTAAACTTTCATTCCCGTCTCAAAGAGTTCCTGTTTGTCCCACAATCCCATTAGTCACTGGAAGATCCAACTATGACATCATGCTTCTAAAAATAGAATTCGAATGATGTCATAGAGAAGACGCTCATGCATGTGACCAGAATCCATCCTGATTCATGGCCAGCAAGAGGGTGGAAATGGAGTATTGTTACAAATCCATATTCACAACAACATGAGCTATTCATTATAGAGCCAAAATAAAGTTATCAGAACTGCAGCGCATGAGTAGATGAACAAGAACGCACGTGTTTCTTTGAGAACGCAGCTCTAGTTACCTCGTCCTCTGTAACATAAAGCACCAGTGTGCGGCCTGAACATGACCACATAAATCTGACCTCTTTTGGTTTATATTAGCAGAAGTTAGGCTCCTGTGTGCAGCTCCGCGCCAGAGCCCGGGCCCCTCGGCGGAGCTGCGCGAGGGAGTCAGTGTGCGACATATGGTTCTGTTTTACTCTACCAGGCGCGCTGATTTCACCTTATAAGGGCCGAAGGGCCGTCTGGTGCCACTTCTACTAGAAGAGAGAGAGGGAGGGAAACAGACAGAAAGAAAGATGGCAAAACTGCCATTCCACAGCTGGCCATATTCATTTAAGACTTTAGTTTTCCCTAAAGTTCTTCCTGTAGCACTTTCTTCACACTTGCAAACATTCTTTGTTGACTATAGACATTTAAACAAGTTCAGAATGGAAGACATGCATGGAGCACAGTATACAATTTGTAAAAAAAAAATTATAAACTTTTCAAATTGTAGAATGCAACACTGGGATCACATTACCTACCAAGTGACAAGTTTATCTGAAAGTCAAAAAAACTAAACGAAAACCCTGTAAAATTTAAACTTCATGGTTTGCGTGCAAAAGAATGGCATACTGTGCACAGTAAATACAGCCGAAATAGTATGAGCAATATGATAGTGTGCAGTTGTGAAACATTCAGTTGTGCCTGTATCTATTGTATACTGTTACTGACTGCATACTATTTAAAAAACAACAAACTAACATAAAACGGCACATAATATGCAACAATAAAACTGCAGAATGCTACATATTATATTCAATTTCGCATAAAAGTCTTACATTTTGACATTCCAACCAGTCAAGAGAAACATTTAAAATGCAACAAACAAAATACATTGTAGGATCTCACATTTTCAGTTTCTGATTCAGTCATCGCACCGGTAATGGAAGATCAAGCTGAGCGCAGTGCATTGTGGGATATAGTTTCTTAGACTGTGTGCTGCTCTGCATAGGTAAATACTGCAGTTTGGCAAATACAGTAGATTAAATAGGTATTACATTCATAATTAATTAATTTTACATATTTCACAGTATACATTCTGTAGAAATAGCAGTAGCCTATGCTATTGTAAAAAATATACATGTTCGAAAAGAATACTAGAAAACTGTGCCTGTATCTATAGTACACACTACACAGACTACTAAAAAAAGTGGTATATGAAAAAGGTATGCAGCAATAAACCGAAGTATGCTACAATGAATCCATTTTGTGTCTTAACTTTGGCAAAAAAAACAAATAGCGAGAGAGATTAAAATCCCCCTGTGGTGAAAGTCAAGCTTTTAATGTTGTTTATATGACTATGTGGTGTTTTTAATATGCTTTAAGACCAACCATGTGTAAATTCATAAGTCGACAGCATTGCTGAGTATTTTCTGCTTAAAACTGCAGTGAACCAAAGACAGTCTCAAAAACACGGTTTGAAATCGCTGGTGTTTCTGACGTCACAAACTACCTTGTAACCAATCAGATCAACGTGTGATCGTCAACCAGTGGATCTCTGAGCTGTGTGAGTGAGTGGAGGCGGGGCTCATTTGCATATTCATAGATTAGGCAAGGGTGAAGAGTTAGATTAAAGCTGTTTTAAGGCATGAAGACTAAGAAAAAAAACGAATTTTGGTGATCAAAGATGAGTTTTAAGGGATAAAATTATTAACAACAAGGGGACTTAAACGTTAATTTAAACGTTGAAGATTAAACAAGAGGTTACTTATAATTACGAATCACACTGGAAGCAATGGAAGGTCAAGTTTTGCACATTGCATTTGTGGGATATATTGCACTTCAGCAAACGTAACACATTAAATATGAATTCTATGCATAATGAAACTGAACTACTGTAGAAACAGTAAACACAGCAGGAGGGGCTGAACAATTATTACCAGCGCTCGTGTGTGTGTGTGTGTGTGTGTGTGTGTGTCTTATTTTTTGAGTGAGTGTGTAATGTGTATATAAATAAGAGCCAAAATGAGCGTGTGTTTGTGTAAATATTGAGTCTGTGTGAGTGTGTTTATGCACTCGAGCACAACCATACATGTGTGCGTTTGGTGCTGATAAGTACCAGATTGGTACGTTAACATCTCAGGGGCTTTTGGTGAACAATCGCCTACTGTGAGCTGCTCGATCTGGCTTTATTCCTCAGCTGGGCTCTCTGGAGCGGCCTGACCCGGGCAGAGCTACCTCACTCTGGGCTCACATGTGGCAGAGCGGCCCCTATCCTCCTGGAAGTCCGTCCCCGGAGTCTGATTAACAGGGTACTTTCCGATTGCCGGGAAAAGAGGGGAGGAGGAGACAGAAGCTCCCTTCCAACACCAAGTGAATAGCAGGCGTTCACAAAACTCTTTTTTCATTCAAAGTAGGGCTGCAACTAACGATCGATTAGGTGGTCGATTCATCTTTTTTTCAATTTCAATTTTCTCTTTTTATTGACAAATCATACTATTCCACATCCTCCCCAATGCTGTGCTTCGCAAACAAACGTGCCAATTTAATTGCTATGAAAACATATCACGGTAAACCCAAACGCTCAGAATAATTATTGGTTTGAGTAGGGCAAACTTATATTAAACAAATTAATTCAATTAAATGAACTTTAATGAGTTTTTAGAACTTTCTTTTTCGTTTTAGTTCACAAAACGGGCACATTTTAAGTAATCTGAATTGTTTCATTGTTTTGAGTTTTATGAACTTTAGACAAACTTAAATTTAACTGAAACTGGGCTGGGATTTCTATTTCCCAGCATGCTTTGCCATGGCACTCAAAAGGAAGAGTAAATGGTCAAATTACATGTTATGATTAATGTTACGTGGAAGGTTTACTAGTGTTTAATGCTTTGCTATGCTATTTTATAGAGTTTCTGTCATGTAGTTTTTTGTTATATATTATTGTTGTTATATTATCGTACTCATTCAGCAATTGTTATGCTATGCTAATGCTATCAAAGCAAAGTATTAAAGGGACACAAGGCAGAACTGGGTGTTTTTTCTCTACGACGCCCCCCCCCTGGTGTCTGGTAGTAAATGCTTTCAAACACACTGTCGTAAAAACGAACTGTTGTTCCTCCCCCTCGCCACGAGCAACCCAGCTGATCAGCTGTCAACCCAGCTGAGCAGGAACCGGCTATTTCAAAACCAGTTAGGCCTATGTCTCCCGAGGTAAGAAAAGCAATATTTTCTTTCCAACTGATGGCGATTTTTTAATTTTTATTGTGTTGTCATGCATACTAGTATTTTTACCGGGAACGAACAATATGAACAAGGCAAACTACTGCTTTCGTGTTGTTGTTTTTTGGGGAGAGTGGGCACGAGCATAAAAAATATATATATCGGAGGCTAATTTGTCTAAATTTATATTAGCAAGGTCTATAAGTTAATCTGGTAGAATGACGGTTTACCTTTGCTTGTCTAAGAAAACATCAGAACGTTTTTTCTAGCTCGATCATGATATGTGCAACATGTTTATTATTGCCTATTATCAGACACGTTGACTTAGGCCATCGTAATTCAACTCATTTCTGTAATGTACGTCAACTGTTTTGTGATATTGCAACGTCAACCTCAGCCTCGTCTGAGTACACAAGCTAAATTAGACACATAGAAGGGCAGCATCCATCTAGCTAGATCAAGCCAAAATCTCCGCTAGCCATTTAGACGCGGGCAGGATACACCGGTGTCTTGATTTGAAGAATTTGATATCTATTTATTTGCGAACGAAGTTACACATTTAAAACCGACAGAGGAACGGCCAAACAACTACAGAAATTAAATGTGTTTGCTAATGACAATGCTAACATCATAGTTATAGTACTATGCGTACTAGTAAGCCCGTAACAGACAGCGATCATAATAAAAACCTTTACAGACAATAGCAAACATCCTGAGGTCACAATTACTTGAAATTTAAATATTAAAACACATTTTATTCCAAAGATACTTGCAAGTGCAACAGCAAGAAGGCCAGCTCAGCATCCGTTTTGCAGGCTTCTGTTTCTCTCAGTTTTCGCCATTCTGAAAAAGCCGGTCCGATATTTACTCGAGTCTGACTTCTTGCTCGGTCAGTCTCCCGTTTCCTCTTTCGTTGGTCCTCCGACAACGATTTCCTAGCTTTCTGCTTCATTTTTACAGGCTCAGCCATAACTCAATCTATCTTGCCCTTTGCTTATAGCTAGCCGGTGCTTGAATGGGGGCGTGTACGTGTGCAGTGCCGTCAAGCAATTCGTTACATCGCGAGACCTGATATCACGCGATACTTCCTGACGGCGAGGCCGGCGGCCCGCCGGCCCAAAGTTGCAAGTGCGGTTTTTCCGCTCTCGAGCACCAGGGGGGTGCGAAACCACCACCATTCAACCCAAAATAAGTAATATAACCATTCCACTGACTCTGAAGCTGTTCAGTTAAGGTAAAAAAGTTACTTAGAGCACCTTTAACAATTAGCAAGTTAGCATTTGTTAAATTAGCTAGTTAAAGTTAGCCAAGTTTCCTCTACTAAAATAATTTAATTTGAGATTATTTATTAATTTCAAGTTAAAAAAATGAATTAGCTGACTCGGATGTTTCAAGTTAAGAGTAAAAGTAGTTAAAAGGTACAAAACATAAAATATAAATATGCAAGTTCTGATAACTTAAACTTAAAACTAAAATTAAAATATGTAACTGCGTACATCAAATTTTGGGAGTTTAGCCAACGTATTCAGGTTAACAGTGGCGTGAATATATCTATATCTATGCTATACATTATATGAGGAATAAAGTAAAAGGTAAAGTAAAAAATCTCTACATTAAAAGTGAAGATACAAATAAAGATAATAAAGAAAACTCAGTGTTAACAGATTAGAGGGATGTTTTGCAGGAAACCAAACATTTAATCTTACTGTCATTTCTTTGTCCTGTAAATGTAAGAAAGTCTTACGGTTATATTCAATTACACGCTGCTACTCACATAAAATACTTGAACTACATATAGACTTTTTTTTTTTTTGCTGGATATGAATTGTCACCCTCTCTAATGTGTCCCGTCTGTTTTTTGTTGACATTTTTTGGTGATGAATAAATTAGAAGTATATATGAAGTCAGTGGCATTTCTCTTAAATTGCATTTTTTTTTCACTCAGCTCATCGCAATGGGATTGCATTATTCTCAGAGGAGGAAACGTACAATGCGGTCTTATATTTTGACACAAAAAAAAAAGGTATCTTAGGAGACAGAGTAAGTTATGCAGATTACAAAGACATTGTTTTGGAATAACTGCCAGTACTTCACAGTAAAAAAAACTCTTTTCCCGGGACATTCTGTCCATTTTTACTTTTTACTCTGCCTCTGTATGAGCCGTCTGGATCCTCGCTGGATCTACAGGCGCACACACACACACGACACGACAAACAACATCAAACCTGATCGTATCTCAAGATGTTTTAAGAGACTATAAACAGGTCTGATTGATTTCATACACACGAACACACACACACACACACACACACACACACACACACACACACACACACACACACACACACAGAGACAGGGCAACGACTGCTATCATCCATTTACAGTGAAGAAAACTACATTTTCACCTTCTCAAAATTCTGTCATTGCTAATATAGTTCTAGTCCTTTAAGAAAAGAGTAACAAAGGATCTCTCTATAAGAGATCGCATAGAGAATATCACACCTATCAAAACAACACACACACACCGACCACAGACCAGCTGCACACTGACTCACTGAATCATTTGCGGAGTGATAGATTGACTCACTGAGCCAGAGAATCATTTGCTGCTTAAGCCGCTGACTCACTGTTTGTAGAGCCAAATGACTCCGAATCAATGAAGCCCAACCACCACAAAGGCACCTCAAACGTCGGTTTATATCCAAAAGTGACACCATACATTAGCAAAACTCCCTCCTTACCGGATGAACCTCAAAAAGCCTTTCAAGAACACGTCCAGGCCATTTTTCAGAAACAAGACATTTTATTTTGCATTAGCAAATGGAAGCCTGTTTTAGGACTATTACGATTTTTTTTGCATTGTGACAATCATGACAACTAAACATTTAAAATCAATATGATAATTTTCCTTAAAATAAAAGGACTGTACTAGTAATATGGGAAATATATATTATTTAAATGGTAAAATATTTATGTGATGACATCACAGCTATGAGCTCATTAGCATATGACCACCGGCGCCCAACACCTATTCAGCGATTCCACTATATACAGGTTAGCCAATCATTTACATACAGTAGTCTTAAAGATACAGTAACAAAAAAACATCCTGTTTAGTGGAAGGTGGAAAAAGTTCAGGGACAAATATGAAATGTTACCAAACTGTCCTCACAGCAGACCATCTCAACACAGTAGGCAAAAATATTTCAGCTCCAACTTTATTTATATGGTTCTATTGCATAACGTGTTATCTGCTCTTATACGACCCCTTTAAATACTCACAGTAGGAGAAAGCCCAGCTGTCTGGAGAAGAGAGAGAAAAACATCAACAGGGAAAAGAGAGGGAAAGATCCAGACACAGGAAACAGAGGCTCAAGGATCGGGAGCAGAGAGGAAGTCATCGATTGGAGACAGAGGGAGATTGAGAAAGCCAGATTAATACACAGAAGGAGTGTGTTTATGCGTGTGAAGCGCTCACATAAGGATGTTTATATCTGCTGTGAGCTGTCAGTGAATGTTCAGCTGTGGAAATGACGTGCGTGTGTATGTGAAAGCTCAATGCAGTCCACAACCATTGCTCTTCGACAGTGTTGTTACCGGTAACTAAAACTGAAACGATTCAAAATAGTTTCGTTAATTGAAACAAAGCAGAAATAAAAAAAACTTCCACTTAAACGAGAAGTAGAAATGTTTCCTTGGCAACTAAAAAGACAATCTAAAATGATATAAAAATAAATATTTAAAAAATATGATAGATGGTTTTAGATTTATCGGCCAATATATCGGTTATCAGCTTTCCGATATAAAAAATAACCGGTTATCAGCATCAGCCAAATTTTTCATATCGGTGCCTCCCTAGCTAAAATGTATTAGTGTGTCTTTTAATTAGCCTTACATTAGCCTAATAAAAAAATTTAATAAAATGACCCAGAAGAACATGTTTTAAGCCAATCCGGTTACATATTTTCTCAGGTGAATGTCCAAAAATGGCTTATAACATGACTAACCAATAAACTACACTAATCTACAAAATATATGGTCGCTATTTTAGTACTCTGTGTCTAAGAAGAAAAAATATGATAGAAAGACCTCTACATAACATTTGAAATGGGGATAACAGACATGTACAAGCCACAAAAGACCAGTTTTGATTTCATGGGGTCTTTCAGCGAAGACTCTTAAAGCCAGCCCTGAACCAGTGGGAAAAGACAGGGACAAATTTATCAAGGACGTAAATACAAGTGGAGAAAACAGGGTTATCGAAGCCTTCACGGCGTGTGATTATTCTTCCATTTGGCCATTGTGCAGTAACTGAAGCAGAGTGGAATTGCTTGCCTCGGTGTTGCCAGGGTTTGACGCTTTACTGCCTCGGGCTCTCAATGAGAATGAGAGAAGTGAGAGCACAGGGAAATGCACGAGAGCGGTTATTTTCACTCGCATGGGAATAAACCGATAGATAAATGCAGAAGAAGGAAGGAGAAGGAAAAGGCATACCCAAATATAACAACCACAGTTAATGATGAATCCGTGCTCTACTGAATAAACCAGAGACGCGCTACAAATGACTTGCACAACTAACAAACCTTCCTGTTGATTCTGCGTGTGTGCAGGAGTCAAACTCTAGATGTGTGTTTTCCATGCGTTCTTCTGACTGTAACATGACAAATGTGGAATAAAAGGTTTAGTTAATGATTGTTGTGTTGTGAGTAGTGTTTTCTAAGTCAACCATCACTTCACCCTAAAGTTGAACAGTGGCTCTGTAACTTCCTGAGCACTTATTTTCAGCTGATAAAGATTTAAAGCATTTTCAAACGTCAGAGACGTGCTGTTTGTGTGAAATGTTGCTGGCCATCTTTATTACCGTGGGTGTCTGTGCTTCTGTGTACGGGTGATGTCATGATGTGAGACTGTCATGGCAACAAAATAAACCTCCCACCGCATATGCTCAGTGAGTTTTATCCCAGCCTGTAAAACACACGTACACAGACTGAAACTCATGATTTCTTGGCGAGATCGAACCATTTCTGAGAGCAGGAATTCAGTCTTTTTTCTCAGTCTACGGTCTCATTTCCACACAATAATACCTTCATTTTCAAGCTCAGACAGAAGAGCAAAACTCTGGGTAAAAAGAAGACACAAAAACTGAAGACCACTATAGACCACTGAAAAAGTGTTTTTATATTAGGCTTGGTCTAATATATATTTTCTCTGTATTCCTAACTGATTAAAAAGAAATCGAAATGTAAGTTCTTCTATCAACAAAATGCTAACTTCAATTGTATACGTGTCAGGTATTTTATATGGTAAGTATCATAAAACATTTCAAATGTTGTCAATAAAAAGAAATAAGTTTGAAAGACCACTACAAACCAGTAAAGACCTCTGTAGACCAATTTAAACCAACACAGACCAGATATCTGAAATACACAAAGGATGCACCGCTTGTTTTCCATTTTATTTTATGTATATTATATTATATTTTATTGTTTTTATGGTTTCTCTATTTAGCTAATTGATTATTAAAATAGTTCTTAATATTTGGGGGGGGGGGGATTTTTAGTTTAATTGTGCAACATTTTTCAAACTTTTTGCATGTAAAATATTAGGCACACATAAAATATAGATTTTTTTAAAAACGTTGAAAGAAAAACCAGTGCAGACTAACAAAAACCAATAAAAGACCTCTATGGACCAATCAAGTCCTCTAGAACAACAAATGGATTTAAAATATTTTTAAAAACTTTGAAAGAAAAACCAGTGTAAACCAACAAAAACCAGTAAAGACCACTACAAACCAATCAAGCCCTCTGTAGACCAGCCCAGACTAGTAAAAACAAATATCGACCAACACAAATCAGTGAAGACAAAAAGGCGAAGAATGCACCTACTTTCTATTCTATTCTATATTATTATTAATTTTCTCTATTTAATTCTTAAACAGTTCTTAATATTTAGGGGGGAAATTCAACTTAGATCAACCAAATTCCTTTAACTTTGTGCAAAATGTTTCAAACTTTTCATATGTACATTTTTTTTTTTACAAATTAAAATAAATTTGAAAGACAAACCACTGCAGTCCAGCAAAAACCATAGCCTGTAATGCAGTCACCGCAACTGAGAGGAATCCATCACAGTGAAGCACATTACATCACTGCTGTGAGTCTATGATGACTCGTGTTCAACACGAATCACTGAATCACTGCGTGAGGAGAGAGTTTAGCGTCCGGCAGAGTGAACTGCAGTGTGTGTAGATGCTCGACGCACATTGAAATGGATTTCCAATATGCAATCACACAACTTCTTATGAAAGAAGATGACCGAGGCAGGTTCACTTCGCACACACTCTGGTCTGGATTTCAGTGAGTTTGCAGCTGTGAAGCTGAGAGACGAGGCTCGCGGCCATAGACATAATAAATACATAGACGCCCTATTGGCCGCTTAGGATAGGAACGTTGCTGCGATACGTCAACGCGTCCGCCATTTTGCTGGGGCAAGACTGGTCTGTAAGCTGCGGTTTTTCTGGATAAATTTTTTTTTCTTTTTTCTTTTACATTTATCAACCGATTTCAGTGGTTTGTATGTGGTGTACAAAAAGTTCCATCTCTACACTGTAAAAAAAAAGTTGGATTAACTTAAAAAAGTAAGTTACCTGGTTGCCTTAAAATTTTGAGTTCATTGAAATTAAAAATTTGAGTTAATACAACAAAGGAGATCGGTTTAATAAATAGAAACTCAAAATATTATGTTATCTGAACTAAATTAATTATCTAAGTTGATTTGACAAAATATAAAAAGTTGTGATAACAAATCATCAAAATTCATTTTTACAGTGTAGTTATTTAAAATCTCGATAGTTAGACTTATGAAAAAACAATGTAATAAGGAATTGTCAAAGCTCAGGCTTGTCATGTATCTTGCTTTTTATTCTTGGATAAGAATTGTGAAGACCACTATAGTGAGATAAAATTTAATTTTCACATTAAACAAAATAAAGTTTTCTTATTGTGGAAAAAGCATTTTCTGTGATTGACCCGATTTTAGCAACAACAAGCAATACATATTATAATATGGTACTACGGTGCAATGCAAATAGTAAATATAAGATAAAGTGAGAAGTAATAGTAAATAGTTTAGTCAATAAAATAAACAAACAGTATACAGCTAATAAAATAGTAATGAATAGTATAATTATATATCATAAGTACAATAATACAATCATAAAAATATTAATAGCATATAGTTTATGTATAATACTATAATAGCAATCGAATAAGAATATCAATTACAGAATAGGCTATAGACAATAAAAAATAAGTTAAATATGTTATATTTAACTATTTTTGTTAAATTTCAGTTGTATTGATAAAACTGATTAACAGTAATAGCCATTATAACAGTATAAGTAGCCTAAAAGGTATAAGAAGATACAAGACAAGAAATAAAGTAAACAATTGAGTCAAACATACAGCAGGATACAACGTTAAAATAGCCTAAATATAAAGTTATGAAACTTCACTTTGCCCTCAGCCAAAACGATTTGCCAGTGAACAAATGATAGATTAATGAGACCAAAGATCGCCCGTTAGATACACAGAAGACGAATTATATCTCATGTTTAACCACTAGAGACGTCAGAGCCAGCGGCACAGTCACACGTCAGAAGCACTAGCCGAGGTACGGCCGTTCCAGGCGGGGTTCATGAGCGCCGAGAATCTCACAACTCCCAAAACGCCAGATCAAATTTTTAAATAGGCGCTAGGCTATCTTTATAAATAAATCACAGATTTGAGCTTTAAATAACTACATTGTCACCTGAAAAACTATTAAAACTACATTTCGTGACACAATAACAGTAGTATTTTTATATTTCGCGGCATTTCTCCTCTGAACATTACGATTACTAATAATTATATCATGACCAACTACAACCAGAAACAAATGTTCAGTCTTGCTTGTGAAAGGTAGTTCCTCGAGACCTGTTTTCAATTGTCTGGCGATGTGTACAGCACCAAGCAGAACACGTAACAGGCATTTTTCTCAATTCCCGGTATGAGAGGTATGGGAAAGTTGCCCTCCGCAATATGGCGGTGCCGTTAACGTGCACTCCAGCGGCCAATCGGGTGTCTGTATTTATTATGTCTATGCTCGCGGCCATCTAAACATTCTCTGCTAATGTAGCGTGTGATTGTGTGTGTGTGAGCGTCAATTTCACAGCAAACTTTCAAGCAGAAAAGTGTACTTGTGTATAGGGCTGTCAACTTTAGTCGTTTAGTCGACTAATCGGTCGATGCCGTCTTGGTCGACTGACATTCTTATTGGTCGACCAGTTGCATTTTTTTTTTTTTTACCAATAGAAAGAATTTTTCAATGATTTACTCCTTGATATTTATTCCTTTATAAGCAGTTATATATTACTGTATTCTAAATATAATTAGCCTATGGTTTATCCCCAACTTTAAATGCTTTAATTTAGGCTATTTTGTAACAGCGCCACATTTTAGCGCACACACATAGAACACTCGGTTCGCACCTGTGGCTGCGCTGCTGCTTCGTGCTCAGTAAGGGATATAGGTAGTTTAGCTGTATTCATTCAGTTAGAACGCTACTTGTTTCGGTTTTTATGCTTTTATACACTATATGTTTTTAGCTCGATGCGGCGTGGACGCACTTGGAAAAAAAAGAGCGCGTCGCACCGCGACCGCGTTGCTTCCATCATGAGCGCGCACACCGCGCGCCTACATTTGAAATCGAACTTGAGCGCGCAAAAGACGTGAGCAGTCCCTTTATCATGGCGACACAATAGATTGTGTTTTCACGGCTTTATCATGCCGACACAATAGATTGTGTTTTCTTTATATGTTTTTGTTTTTATTTGTACACTTGACGCATTTGAAAATAGCCTAAATAATGTAACAAAACGAAAATAAACCTATATGCGGTCCTACAATACAGCCTATTATTATTAGGATTGTTTTTTAGGCTCTTTAGGTTTTTTGTGTGTTTGTTTTAAAACGCCTAGATCGGCTGGACAAAAGTTAACCCATAGCTTTGAAAGTAAAGAAGAATATTCAGCCTGTATAAACGAGAGCTTTTGTTAGGATTTTTCATTGTGGCAGATAGCAGTTATATTTTTTGTAGCGTGTGGTGTGGTCAGGTGCGCGATTGTGACTGTTAAGGGGCTTTCACACAGGACGCGGAATGCGCTGCGCTGGCCGCTCTGTTCAGCGTTGCCCTTCAGATACAACGTGATTTGCGCTGCGCTATGCCAGAGGAAAGTAGGCGGAGTTTTCAACTTAAAGGTCCGCCGCCCATATTGCCTATCTACAACAACTTGATATATGAATATTATATGATATATTATATAACATCGAAATCAACACACGAATCATGAGCTCAGTTCTTTTTAGAATAAAACTTTTATTCAAACATTAAAGCTGACACAAAAGAACAAATTATATATATATATAGCCTATATATATATATATATAAATATATTTAAACACACCTGACATGCCAACTTGAATGGAGATATATCTCCATGACACAGCTTTTCTGACGATGTCCCTATACGACCTCAAACTTGTATCATAAAGCTCGGGAAATTCCGACACACACACTAGCCGTTCGTCCATTTTGATTTCCGTGTTTGTTTGGATGTCCCGTTTCTATTGGCCGCGCTGGTAATCGTCACAGAGCGCAGCGGCAAAAGTTAAACTATTTTGAACTTTGACCGCGGCATGCGCGCGAGGATGTAAATGGTGCGCACCGCTGCGCTTGCGCTCAGGTCGACGCAGCAACAAAACGCCTTTGCGCGGCGCAAGCCATTGAAATGAATGGGTTTCATAGCGCAGCGCAGCGCATTCCGCGTCCTGTGTGAAAGCCCCTTTAGGCTACTATAGACCTAGGAGGACAGTGCTCCTCACTTTTTGCAGTTAAAAAAAAAATCACTTAATTTTCAAAGAATTGTATTATTATTATAGTTTTATGTATTTTTGATGTTTTTTCGTTGTTGTTTTATAAATGCTCTATGACAATTGTTAAAAAATGTTCAATCAAAACATCGCGTTTTTTTATTATAATTTTTTTATAATTTTTTTTTTTTAGTCGACTAATCTTTGCGCAGGACAAGACTTTGGTCGACTAAGGATTTCTTTGGTTGACTACAGCCCTACTTGTGTACCTAACGGCTTTAGTGAGGAAAAAAGCACAACAACAAAACAGTTCCATGAAGCATTGCGAAAAACACAACCGAATAAAAACTCACTAACTTTATCCTTCTTTCTGCATCCCTCGCTTCCTCTAGACAGAGAATCTCCAGTGTGTTCGGTTAAAACTTTATGTTACCAGAGAAACATATCTCACCAAAAACATTAATAGGCTGAGAAGAACTGTGAAAAAACAATGCAAAAATGTTCACAGGCAGCTTCATTAAATCTGTGTGTTCCTTCATGAACGAGGCAGGGGCTAGTTGTCACAAACTGTAAACCTTAGTAACTATAAGACTTCTAGACTAAAGTCCAATTGCACAAATGCTTGTTTGTGGTTTCAATATCATTATATTTAGCCCTTCTATTAGTTCAATGAACCGTATCTTTTTTCATGGGCAATAATAGAGGAAAATCCAATCACTTTTTTTGTAGCAAGGACTTTATGCTTTGTGTTTATACAGAAATGAACTTTCAGAAATAAACACCATATTCACTGGAGAAAAACATGCAACAACAAGCCCCGTGTAGAAGAGCCCTGAAAATGTAGCCTATTTTTATTATTACTGCCAATTTTACAACAGTTGCCTGATGAAAGATTTTGCATCTTAAACTTTATGCCCCTAAAACAGAGTTCAAAGTATCAGATCCCTCTACACATTCATCTGTCGCCTATGTGAATGGATAACACATGCTGGAGCGCGAGCGCCACAGAAACCAGAGTAAAGAACACAGTGTTCTCAACGCAAGGACGCGCCGCATGTCTACCTGCGTGAACTCTAGATGCAGCTGCTGTGTGTGTGTGTGGGTGTGTGTACGTGTGTTAAATCGAGGAATACACTTGTGTAGCTATCTCAACCTTTCCCTTGGGTTGAGATGTCTTTTTATCCACTTAGAGAAAGACTAAGTATGACTTTTTTGACATTTTTCACATACTGAGATAAATCACACACAAAACCATAAGTTCAGCTGGGTATTGAGTAATGAGTATTGCTGTCAAATCAATTATTTGCGATTAATCACATCTAACATAAAAAATGTGTGTATATTATACGTATGTGTGTGTAGCTTATATATACACACAAACGTACACATATATTTACAAACATGTATGTTAGTTGCGATTAATCGATTTGACAGCATTCGTAATAAGAATTCATTCATTTATTTATTTTGTGTGACCTTGCAATGACATCTCTGATGATGATGTGTTTACTGGCGTGAGGGCGGGGAAACCTGTCACTCACATGAGATCCACCAATAGCAAACCACAACCATCCTATCAATTCACCAAGGGAAAAATAAAGTCCCGCTCTACATTTGTTCTTGTTTGAGAAACCACTTCACTTGGACACAAGTCACAATAGCGAAGACTATTGCAACTTCCATTTCATGCCGACTTTAAAGTAAAAAATGTTGTAACTGTCTGTAAAATATTTACATTTGAAAAACTTTCGGTCGCCAAAACAAAGTCAGTGTAGCGTTTACACTGCAGGAAGCCATTTTGTTGTCATGTGACAAAAACACAAAATAGTTGATTTTCATATCACATAACCCTCATCATTACTGTGTATCAATAAAATAGTAAAATATTACAAATAAAGGTTCCAAAAGTTTTTTCCCGCTTCGATCCCGTTAAGAACCATTTATGGTTCCCCAAAGAACCTTTCAGAGAACAGTTCTTAAAAGAAACATGTTTTCCTTAGTGTGAAGAACATTTTAATAATCTAAAGAATTTTGTGCTGTGGAAAGATTCAATAAAATGATTAAAATATAAATATTAATCATGGAAGCTTTTTTTTAAAGAGTGTATAGATTTGAAATTTTGCTAGATGGTAAGACCCCTTGACATTTAGAATTTAGAATTCCAAATGTATCTTCAAAAACGTGAAAACAACATTTCCATGAGCTTAGCACGTGTTTTAAACCAGCCTTTCAAAAGTTTCCCAGATTCATCCTTTTCCCCCCATCCCAGACATACCGAGTTATGATTGACAGATAAACAGTGGTAGTCTGAAGTATTACACCAACCATCATCCAACATTCTCCACCCGTCACCTCAGTCACATCACAACAAACACCCGCATCACCCGCAAACCCGCCCGGGGCTTTTCAGCGAGCCACGGTCACTTACAGAGTGTGTGTTTCGGTGGGCAGGCCGGACGCCGCGGGGGCCTGATCCAGTCCGATGTTGGAACAATTAACCACGCACAAGTTTTGGGGTCCCACCGCCGTGCACGAGCAGTTCCCCGGGCACGGGCTGCACGCTCCCCCGTCTGCCGTGACACCCGAGCGCGCCTCGAGGCAACAGAGTGCAAAGAGCAAACTGGAAAATAATCCAAACTTTGGGAGACAGACGCCATGTTTTCGCTTAAACACAATCTGTCCATTTCTACAAGGCATAGCTCACTCGCATCTCATCGCCCCTTCTGTTGGTGAAGTTTTCCTCGGGACGCGGGGAGGAAAGTTCACTCTTTTCTCAGTTTTTCCATAAGAGAATCGGCGTAGAAAGCAAGAAAGCGTCGGAAATCTCGTTTTCCCCCAAGTTCGATGACGTCCCCCCTCTATTCCTCCGTTAACGGAACTAGATTCACTTCTTCTCCCGAGGAGGGGAAAAAAACTCAGGATTCTGCTCTGCCAGAAGTTCCTGAAGAACTTCCTCTCCGGTCTCCCATCCTGCAGCGCCACTGCTCTCCACTGGATGAGGCTGACAAAGCTGACTCAACACTAGCGACTGCACATTACAATCCAATATATTGACAGAACTTGGTGGTTTAGACTATATCGGTGATTTTATTTAAGCATGGGATGGCACGACATGTTTTTTTTTTTTTTTTTTTACTGCATATTTGTATCTCCCTGTCATGTGCAGTGGCTACAAAAATGATAAAAATGTCACAGCATTGGATGATAAAACATCAAAGCAAGAAGCAAGTTGAAGAAAATATGAATGTAGGCCTACTTCATATTCGAACGTGCATTATTCCTTTGACATAGAACATACAGTCCATTATACAAAAAAAAATAGTAGGCTGTGTTTGATTGTGATTAGTGATAGTACAATGGCATTCAGACATTGATTGACTTTTAAGCATCCAAATATACTTTGGGGCCACTGTGTCTTAATAGTAGATAAAATATTAATTTGAAATAATTTTTTTTTAAAGATATTAGTTGATTAATAATGAATGTTAAATGAATGTATGAATTTTACATTAAATTCAGTGCATTTGCATGAGCGGATGTTCTCATTTTCTGCACTCTAACATGAAAATAAATTTAATAAGAAATATTTCAGTTGTTTCTTTTTTTCCTTTCTAGTGTTGACAAATTTCAAATTAAACATGTATGTAAGCAATATAATTTTATGAAGCAATATTAACTTCATTAACATTAAAATATCTGTAGGTAGCCCTATATTCTAAAAAAATAAAGTGCACTTAAGATATATGAAATATGTCCTGAAACATAATAAGTTTTTATTTCTTTATGCTTTCTAAACTCTGTTCAGAAACCAGGACATTAATTATTTTTATTTTTTAAACTTATTAATACAGTGCTATCGAGATTAATCACATCTGACACAAAGGTTTGTAAAAAAAACACAAAAAAAACATACCGGTATGTTTGTGTGTGTGTGTGTGTGTGTGTGTGTGTGTGTGTGTTTACAGTTAATACATATACAAACTTTTATGTTAGATGGGATGGCAGCACTAATTAATACTTTTTCTTCAATTTAAATATTGCATATGCTGTCACCTTAATTAAAAGTAAATATTTTCCTAATAATATTTTAACAAATTATTTCAGTATAAGGAAAATGTAAAAGCCACTTATTCTATTTTGGAAACAAACAACTATTTGATTTAGTTCCTCACAAATGGATAAAAATATACGGCATGCCTTTATATTTATCAGTGGTGTCCCTCACAGGGGAATCTTCATATCTTTATATGAAATATGTTTGAAAACATTCTGTCTGATTATATTACAGAAATCAGTGTGATAATATCAACATTTCAAAAGATGAAGTCCTATATTTCCATTCTGTTCATTTTCTGGCTGTTGTATAAATAATCAAGTCATTATTGATGAAGTTTGAGAATATGAGCTTGACCAGAGCATATTTCTGATATTCCCTTTTATAGTTATACTCTCTTAAATGACATTATTGGTTTTTAAAAGAAGGTTTAGAAGCGGGAATGATCCTGAAATAACTCTGCAGACATGAATAAACTACAGACTCTGTTTCTTATTTTTTCCCTTGAGACACATACCAAATATGGCTAATTCATCATTCATGCACATTAGTTTTGCACTAACTAGAACAAATCTGGTCCGTGGCAGTGTGTGGATGAATTATTCATGGCATGAAGGTGTGTTGTATGTTTAAACTCTAGAGGGAGCCCTGCAGAAGAAGTTCAGATCTTCATTACGGGTTGTACTGGTCATGTGTTGAATGTAATGCAACTGAATATCGAGACTTGAGGAGACTTGTTGAAAAACAAACACGTCCGTCTCAGTGTCTGGTTGTTACAGCTCTGACTGCTGTCAAATTTCCGTAAGAAAGGAAGTCATCTGAGGACGTGAGAGTGAGTAAATCTCTACCAAACAAACTCTTCCCACCCGCCTCCAGAGTTTCTGTCCCCAGCATGTGCAGTGTGTGAGGAGTGGATGCCATCAAACACCAAAGACGTCTGTGATCCACCCTCAAGATGAAAGAACAAGAGACCGCGTGTGGCTTCCACACTCACAGAAGAGAGATGCTGAAGCGGAGAGCACACTGAGAGAGCGAGAGCGTTTGCATTTCAGACAACCACACAGTTTACTCTCAGGTTAAGCTGATCCAGGCTTACTGTTACTTTCAGAGTTTGTTGCAATTTCTTACAAGTTGACTACACACTTATAGTTCATTTACTCAGTTTCTGAATATAATCCACAGCCAATGGCTTCTATAGTTGTTCAGGGTGTACTGAGTGGTTTATACTGATTTGCTATGTGGTTGCTAGGATGCTCTGGGTAGTTGCTAGGGTGTTGCTATGTGGTTATTAGGGTATTCAGAGTAGTTGTTAGGATGTTACTATGTGGTTGCTAGGATGCTCTGGGTAGTTGCTAAGGTGTTGCTATGAGGTTATTAGAGTCTTCTGGGAAGTTATTAGGATGTTACTATGTGGTTGCTAAGATGCTCTGAGTAGTTGCTAGGGCATTGCTATGAGGTTATTAGGGTATTCTGGGTAGTCGTTAGGACATTGCTATGTGGTTGCTGGGATGTTCTGGGAAGTTGCTAGGGCGTGGCTAATAGGCCATTGGTATGCAGTTCCTAGGATGTTCTGAGTAGTTGCTAGGATGTTGTTATGTGGTTGCTAGTATTTTATTTTCTGGGTAGTTGCTAGGGTGTTTTGTAGCCGTTTGCTATGTGGTTGATAAAGTGTTTTGGGTAGTTGCTAGGGTGTTGCTAAGGTGTTCTGAGTGGTTGGTATGTCGCAAGTCTCTGTGATATTCTATGGTCTACATGAGGAAGTGTAAATGTAAACCATTCTCCCTTTGATGTTTTTTTACCATGATGGGAATATCACACATGTAGAGATTAGTTCGTCTCATTATCCTGCAACAAGGCAAAAATAAAAAGATATCAAGCCAGAGCTGCGTAGCTGATTGATGGGATGTTGGACGTTTCCATCCATCCTTCCATCTCTTCTCCCACCTGCTTTGTTTATTAAGTTAACCTTTCTTTATTACATTGATTCGTTTATTTTGAGCCTGTGTGCTCTGCCAGTCTCCATGTCAGCAGCAGGTGAATGTTGATGGCGTATTCATTTATGGATATTTTTTGTTGTGTACTTATTTGTTCAAACTACGTATCTTTGAAGATTCGAACGGCCCGAAGTTTATCGTATTTGCCAAATCATTGTTACAAAAGATTCTATTTCAAATATTCAAAGAACACTGAAAAAAATTATAATTTGGTTTTCCCAAAAATATTCAAATGTTTTCAACATTAATGATAAACAGAAATGTTTCTTGAGCATCAAATCTGTCACAAGCAGGTTGTAGCTGAGAGGATGCAGGCTCTATATGCAGCAGGCTTTTATTGAACAAACTCAAAATTAAACAAAACACTCAGGGTTCCCACAGACAGGAACCGATCAGGCATAGAACAACCAACATATAATGCGGACGACGGCAGACAACTAAACAGGATTAAACACAGGGCTTAAATACCCAGGGACTAAATCAAGCAAACAAGACACAGCTGACATGACTAATGAGGCACGTTGAAACTGGGAAACATGAACTAACAAACACTAAATCATTATATGTTACCCTGGACCACAAAACCAGTCACATGGGTCTTTTTTTTTTTTTACAAGTAAGATGTCTACATCATCTGAAAGCTGAATAAATAAGCTTTCTATTGATGTATGGTTTGTTAGGCCATATGACAATGTTTGGCCGAGATACAATTATTTTAAAATCTGCAATCAGAAGATGCAAAAAAATCGAAACATTGAGAAAATCACCTATAAAGTTGTCCATTTATGTTCGCGATTGTGCTAAAATATCTTCATGGATAATGATTTTTGGCATAAAAGAAAAATCTATAATTTTGACCCATACAATTGTTGGCTATTGCCACAAATAAACCCGTGCGACTTGTGACTGGTTTTGTGATCCAGGGTCACATTTACTGATTTCTGAAGGATCACGTGACCCCGAAGACTGGAGTAATGACGAAATTCAGCTTTGATCACAGGAATAAATTACATTTTAACATATTTCACATACTAAACACTTCACACTAAAGAAAATCTATTTCAGAAAAATCCCATAGTATACTTATACACTTTAGTATACAGTAAATGTACATTTAATGTACGTCTATTTAATGTACCATTATTTAATTACAATAAATGTACAGTAGTATTACTGAATAACCTTCACCTTATAATTATTTAACTAATTCTTTTAGTTAAATAATACAAAATTGGACGTACAATATGTGAAATAAGTTAGATTTTTTTTTTTACTGTATATTACATTGACCACCCGATGAAAACATCTTGATGAAATGATGTTCATTACACATTTTTAAGATTTAATCTTTTAGCTCAGTCACAAGATTTTTACTTCATAAGTAGAGTAACAATCGCACTGGACTTCATGGCCATATTCAGAATGCATCTATAATATATATATATATATACATACACAATCTCACATTTTTCTATGGCAGACTCTACTGATTGAAGAAATTGCCCACCGGTCTCTGATTTCTCTATAATTTCCTTGGCATGGTTCTCCAAGGTATAAGGTGCAATAATCAGGAAAGCATTCAAAACACCAAGCATGCAATGCTTCCATAGTGAAGCAGTCCATCCATGCTGTGTAATAGGTTGTCATCATCAGCCTATTAATATCTGCCAAGATTGCTTTGCTATGATTGGTCAAGCCAGAGGGAAAATAATGATCTGCAATGCAGGTAAAACAGAGCGGCAGAGCTATTGAGGAGTACGTGAACACCTGCCATCGAGCCATCTGCGATGACGTCTGCTTAATGGAGGGATTTCGGTGTGGACTGAATGAAGATCTTCGCTTCGTCACGCCCCGCGGTGATCCCTGCTAGACCCTAGAGAGTTACATCACTTTTGCACTGTGGATAGATGGATAGATGGCCCCATTCACAGCAACCAGCGCCAACCAGGCTGTCGTTTGCTTTCCTGTAGCTCAAACAGTAGAGCGTTGGCGCTTGCAACGCCAAGGTCGATTCCCAGGTTCGATTCGATTCGTTCGATTCGGTTCGATTCCCAGGGAAAGCAAGAACTGATAACAATGTAAATGTATAACTTAAAATGCAATGGAAGTCGCTTTGGATAAAAGCGTCTGTCAAATGCATAAATGTAAACCATCGCCCCAAAACCAATGCCCCAAAGCGAGTCTGACCAGGAGTGTGAGCCAAAAACCATCGTACCAGTGGGAGTCTTGGTGGACCTTGAGACTGTAATAGACTGGGACTCGGAGGTACTGCTTCCCACACTGAATCGTCTGGACTATCATCATCTGTGCCTTCATCACCGCTGATTAAGCCCACCATAATGGCTGTATTTTCACCCTGTATTGACAGTGAATTATCATCTTTGATCCCGCCCAGCCTCCCTCTCCCACTAGATCCTTGTGAGATCCTCGCCCTTACGGCTCCACCAGGCTCCCTCGTCCCTCCGGCTCCACCTGAAATCCTCGGCCTTGGGGCTCCACCTGAAATCCTCTGCCTTGCAGCTTCACCTGAAATCCTCGGCCTTGCAGCTTCACCTGAGATCCTTGGCCTTGCGGCTCCACCTGAGATCCTCTGCCTTGCGGCTCCACCTGAGATCCTCAGTCTTGCGGCTCCATCTGAGATCCTCTGCCTTGCGGCTCCACCTGAGATCCTCAGTCTTGCGGCTCCATCTGAGATCCTCTGCCTTGCGGTTCCATCTGAGATCCTCTGCCTTGCGGCTCCACCTGAGATCCTCAGTCTTGCGGCTCCACCTGAGATCCTCAGTCTTGCAGCTCCTCCTGAGATCCTCTGCCTTGCGGTTCCATCTGAGATCCTCTGCCTTGCAGCTCCACCTGAGATCCTCAGTCTTGCGGCTCCACCTGAGATCCTCAGTCTTGCGGCTCCACCTGAGATCCTCAGTCTTGCGGCTCCACCTGAGATCCTCAGTCTTGCGGCTCCACCTGAGATCCTCAGTCTTGCGGCTCCACCTGAGATCCTCTGCCTTGCGGCTCCACCTGAGATCCTCAGTCTTGCGGCTCCACCTGAGATCCTCTGCCTTGACGGCTCCACCTGAGATCCTCAGTCTTGCGGCTCCACCTGAGATCCTCAGCCTTGCGGCTCCACCTGAGATCCTCTGCCTTGACGGCTCCACCTGAGATCCTCAGTCTTGCGGCTCCACCTGAGATCCTCAGTCTTGCGGCTCCACCTGAGATCCTCAGTCTTGCGGCTCCACCTGAGATCCTCAGTCTTGCAGCTCCTCCTGAGATCCTCTGCCTTGCGGCTCCACCTGAGATCCTCAGTCTTGTGGCTCCACCTGAGATCCTCAGTCTTGCGGCTCCACCTGAGATCCTCTGCCTTGCGGCTCCACCTGAGATCCTCTGCCTTGCGGCTCCACCTGAGATCCTCAGTCTTGCGGCTCCACCTGAGATCCTCAGTCTTGCGGTTCCATCTGAGATCCTCTGCCTTGCAGCTCCACCTGAGATCCTCAGTCTTGCGGCTCCACCTGAGATCCTCTGCCTTGCGGCTCCACCTGAGATCCTCAGTCTTGCGGCTCCACCTGAGATCCTCAGCCTTGCGGCTCCACCTGAGATCCTCAGCCTTGACGGCTCCACCTGAAATCCTCTGCCTTGCGGCTCCACCTGAGATCCTCAGCCTTGACGGCTCCACCTGAGATCCTCAGTCTTGACGGCTCCACCTGAAATCCTC
This sequence comes from Semotilus atromaculatus, assembly GCA_031834385.1. Classification (NCBI taxonomy): domain Eukaryota; kingdom Metazoa; phylum Chordata; class Actinopteri; order Cypriniformes; family Leuciscidae; genus Semotilus; species Semotilus atromaculatus. The sequence goes on along the minus strand of JAULUF010000038.1, from coordinate 441,562 downwards.
TGCCTTGCGGCTCCACCTGAGATCCTCAGTCTTGCGGCTCCACCAGGCTCCCTCGTCCCTCCGGCTACACCTGAGATCCTCGGCCTTGCGGCTCCACCAGGCTTTTGTCTCTATTTTGGTTATGGTGCGAGGTCACACCTTAGGGGCGTTATGTCACAGACACTCATTCTTAGTTTCATTATCATGGACTTTTACAGTAGTCAACATTTGAGATGGATCAAAAAAGCTGGATCAAAGTTGTCCTAAGACATGAACGGGTATTGTTTAAAATTCATGTATAACTTTGATGAAAGGTTTTGATCCACTTCAAATGTTGACTAGTTTGTTTTGACCAGTTTCCTGTCTTCATTTGTCCAGTTTTCCTGCCACTCTTTAGTTGTCATGTTAACAGATATGATTCGTTTTCAGTTCAGCTGTGTGTCATTAACTACCCTCGTTTGCCTTGCTATTTAAGTTAGCCTACTCTTTGTATCACCCATTGTCCGGTCACCATTCTGCATGGTGGTTGGTTCCTTTGTTTATCTTGTTTGTTGCCTTCTGAGTGGATTATTAAAGACGTTATACCTGATTAGAGTTTTTCTCTCTCCAAAATATTTAATTTGTAAATATCAGACCCAGAGCAGCTCAAGCTGTCCATATCAATTTAAATGTTCATTCATGCTCTTGTCTGATCTTGTATCAAGACGTCCTCTAATTGCATATATTTGCACTTGAGAAGATTACAGCAGCGGCTTTCTAAAGATTAAAAAACTCAAACCGGCAATGTAAAAGCAGTCCTAATGTAATTTCACTGCTTAGATTGAGCTGAAACCATACAATATTGGTAGGAACACAGTCCTAATGCAACTGTTGTGCAGGATAGTACAATACATTACAATTATACATTATTTCATATCTGTTGTGTAAGATCTGTTGGCCTTTTTTTGCTAGTAGAAAGAGAAAATGGCATTAAAAATGCAGACTGCGAATCATAAGCTGTGTTGGACCTCTCATGCTGCCTATTAACCCTCTACAACAGCATCCATGTAATAAATCATTGGTGACAGTAACCAAGCAAAATGCCCATGAAACCCAATGACACACTGGCATCTTATAAAATATAGCTATGACTCCCAAACTTTGAATGTCAGCATGAATATTTTACTCAGAAATGATGTGTCAGCAAGCATTTTAAATACTACTTAAATGTTGCAGAAATGTTATTCTAATGTTCTTAAAGACTCTCGACAATGTTTATGTATTGAACTCGATTGGGACAGTGATATAACCTCATGCTGTCTGTATGTTTCTTATGCCAGAAATGTTCCATGCTAACTGCAACATAACTGAATTACACCGGCGGAGAAGCAGAGAGAAATCAACAATCATTTTGTGGAACATGCCACCTGTCTGAACATACACTCACAAACTCAATATATGTCTGCAGATAGTATTATGTTCTCCACAAAGGTCACCGCTAAACATGATTTACAGCACATGTCATTAACCCTTTACCTGCTGTCTTCTGACACAACCTTCTCTTTAATCTGTGTTTCACAAAGCAGCTTAATCAGTTACACATGTGTGCGGTAAAATGTTAATATGGAATATAAAATCCTTCAAAAGAACCTGGTTAAAAATAAAATCAATAAATAAGAATAGTCAGTATGAGTTTTGGCCAGTAGGGGAGGCTATCAGCAGTTGAAAAGGGGTTGAAGGGCACTTGTGAGAGTATAGGCCTATATATATATATATATATATATATATATGAAAACAAAGGTAAATAAAAAAAGGGATCACTGAAACTATTAGTCAGCTGCTTATCTAAATACTGAGAGGATGGATTCTTCATAATTTATATTGTGCATAGTTATGCATTTTGTATTATTCAGTGTGAAATTAGTTTGGAAATGTTTCACCTAAAAATAGCCTGTGATGTGTGATTATTGAACGCTGCTTGTCAGAGCCGTCTAGGAAACACGGTGATGAATCAGAGATAATCTGAAGGTTTGGAGGAACACATGTGGATTATAGTTAATCAATATCTGTAATTATCCCACTGTGTCCTTGTCAAGTTCAGCGCTGCCTCATGCATGAATGGCCTTGACTTCAATAAATCCCCGGTGTGTGTGTGTTTTCTGGATCTTCGGGATTCTCCAAGCTGCCAAAACCCCTACTGTCTTTGCATGGAGTGTGTGTCGACTGAGCACAAAAAACAGCTAATTCAATATTTCTATCCACCAACACCTGAAAGCGTTGTAAGAGTTATATCAAAATAAGATATTTTTCACTTTCTTAGTATTTTTGTCCACTGTCTGGTTTCCAGTCAAAATATATATAAAAATTCTTAAATCAGGATGACTTTTCTAGATAAGTGAAATGGCACAAGATATGTCGTCTTGTTTTCTGAGAGAAAAAAATATTTGAAAATTGAATCTGGCAAATAATCAAAAAAAGATTCTGAATTCAAACAGAAACACGATTATTTTTCTCACCCCATTGGCAGATAATTTAGCTTATTTTAAGCAAAATCGAACTTAATTTTGACCACCACCACCTTCAGTCTCATAATTGTAAGGATAAGCTTGCTTTCCTGGTGTTAATGAAGCACAAATTTAAGTACATTCCTGAACATACTGTACGCCATCTTGTCATTGTCCTTTGATACAGTAACAACAAAAGAGAAAATATTTTACTCAGCCAAGGTTGCACAGGTAGCACTTTATTTTACAGTCCTGATCCTCATGTACATGTACAGTACGTACGCATTGTAGTAATAACAATAACTGGGTAATATTAACCCTGAACCTACCCTTAACCCATGCAATTACCCTATCCTTTATTAGGCAAGTAAATGTAAGCGCACATACTATAAAATAAAGTAATTACACCTGCACACTTCACAAATCTCAGCATTGTCACTGTTTCATGAAAACTACATATTCAAAGATTTGACTCGTTTGACACCTTGTGTAGAAGGGAAGTATGGATATTCTTTGCAGAACTTGACCTCCAAAAAACGTCAACAAACCCCATTGCACAAAATGACTGACGGACATAAAGCTTTTCTGATTACAGTGCATGGCTATCGCAGAGACATTTCATAAAGCGTTTATTTCTGCGATATCTGTCAGGAAGTAGGAATATTTTAAGCCGGGTATTTAAAAAATTAATTTTCCCTAGTGATGTTGCGATGAAAGACAACATCTGTTTCCGTGCGATTATAACACCTAACATGTGTTCTGTATCTTGACTCTATACACACACACACACACACACACACACACACACACACATGTTGTGTTTTCATGTTTTATGGGGACTTTCCATAGACATAATGATTTTTATACTGTACAGACTGTATATGCTATCCCCTTACACTGCCCCTATCCCTAAACCTACCCATCACAGGAGACATTCTGCATTTTTACATTTTCAAACAACATCACTTAGTGTGATTTATAAGCTGATTTCCTCATGGGGACCAAAAAATGTCCCCACACGAACAAGGATTTCGGATATTGCCATCCTTGTGGGGACATTTTGTCCCCATAACGTAGGGTTTACCAGGCCACACACACACACACACACACACACACACACTCCTCAAAGCTCTTTTGTCGTCTCTGTTTGCTGAATCAGCTCATGAATCAGTAGTGTGCATGAATCCGTTGCTGGATCCCAGTGATCATAGTTCATAAAGTTATAGATATGGATATTTTTCTTACAAAAACAAAGGCCAGAAGGCCTTTATTAACCGTATGGATTACTTTTATCATGAATGGATGCACTTTATGGAGTTTTAAAATCTCCTACATTATTCGCTGCCATTACAAAGCTGGGAAGAGCCAGGATATTATATTTAATATAACTGTGTGTTTGGCTGAAAGAAAAAGGTCATAATCACCTAGGATAGCTTGAGGGGGATTCAATTATGGGATAATTTTCATTTTTGGGTGAAAATGGCCGACTCCCTGATTAGCTACTGAAAGGGAGCTGATTGAAACACACTGAGAAGTGAATTATAATGAGGGTTCACGTCAAACCGCAGTACAGATGTCAGGTTTGGAGGGAGACACCTGTGAGCCGAACGCCTCAACTCGTCTCGCACCTTTCTTACGAGTTAGCCTACTTTAAGCTCGTTAAAGTCACATCTACCTCCAGATCATGTCAGGAATCAAACCTTTCTCAGGTCTCCATGCGGGCCGTGCCATTTATTTTAATGGATAAAGCTAGGTCATATTGGAAGTGCCACATTGTTGGCACTTCTGATATAGATAGAGGGGCGAATCTCACAAAACCGGTCAAGAAAAGGTAAAAACGAAGAAATAAGAATTCTCTTTCGCTACTTTTTTAAAAGATTTCCTGCATTTTTACACTCTTTGTAATGAACACTGAGAATTGAATAGACTATACAAACTCAAAGTAAAAGTTTGAACCCATTATAAACTGTTAAAAAAAGTTGCTGCCTTAAATTTTTTATTAACTTAGCCATAAAAGTAATTTGAACTTAAATTACATTAAACTTACCTAAAAATTAGTTGAATCTTTTATTACATAAAAAAAGTTGAAAATTGCTTTATTTTAATGAGTTAAAGCAATGTAAAAACATGTGTTGTCAAAACGTATTGCCCATATAATGTTTACAGTGTAGTAATGAACATTTGGAAAGACAATTGGCATGCAAATATCACAATACCAAAAAGCTTGACCAAATTCAGGTTTTGAACGCAAAAAAATAAATTTTGTGTTTACAATTTACAAGTTTTCACAGATATAAATCTCAACGTCTTATTTCCTTAAATGATTGAGGTTGTGTATGTTATCATGTTGTTGTTTAAAGAATTATTTGTGTGGGATACCTAAACAGTTGTGACTGGAGCGCGCGCACGACTTGACTGCAGGATTGCGACTAAACTGCGATCGCGCGCATTCTCTCTCTCTCTCTCTTTCTCTCTCTCTCTCTCTAGTTGTATCTCAGAGTGAGTCGGGCACCAGATGCCATCACCTGTCGCGAGGCTCAACACTGGTGAGGAGCGAGCTTGTCCTGTGGATAATTTAACAGAGACTGTCGCTGAAAGATTTAAAAATGTTTTTCAGTGTTTGTTATTTTGACCTAATCTTCTCGTCTCCTTCGTGGGATGTTTCACGCCTCCCTGCGTTTTACTGATACATAGGCTATATAGGCTACTCAGGTAAGCCCAGAGGAACGTTTTTGTTTATGGTGAGGTTTTGATTGAAGTTCATTTTAGTAAAAAACAGACAAAAACAAACATACAAGTTAAGGAATCTTGTATTAATAATTGTGAGAATATTCTTAACTTGCTGCAGGACTGTGTTCGTTTACACTTTAGCGGTGCTCCTACATTTCTTTAGAATTGACCGATAATGTTCTGTTTTAACCTCACCACAGCCGAATATTATGCCTGAAATATGCTTTTTTTTTTTTTTGTAGTTTGCAAAGTGTTATTTCTAAACAGTAATCACAAATAATGTATCTGAAGAATGCAACCATGCCGTTCTTCTCACTGTCTTGAGTTTCAAGGTGGAAGCAGATAGTTTGAAAGAACATGTTTTGTAGAAAGACAGATCCAGTTGAGACCCTGGTCTCATAAGTGTCAAGACCATAAAGATTTAGTCTGGACAAGACGTTTTCTCCTCGTTTGTTCTGCGGGCAAATTGTGAGTTGAGGTCCAGCGAGAGTCCACACAAAATAGCATACACATACATAAATGATGTGTAGCCTATTATTCAAAGTAAAATACATAAATTGTATAAATGCGACATGCACTGTAAAATCGAGTTGTTCTAACTAACACTCTTTAGTTAACTTTTCTTAATGTATTAACTTCATTGTAAAAATCTAGTAATCTGTACTATTCACATAGCCTATGCCTTGTTTACTCAGAAAACCCAGATTCAGATGTATTGATTGGTTTGAGACAGTGCTATTTTGTCAACAACAACAAAAACGTTTTTTGAGGCGGGGCAATTCTTAATCGACTTTTCCCTAATTTCCTCTACTGATTTCCTCTAATGTTGAATTGTCAATACAGCTCACATAAGCTGACTTCATAAATTGATGTTGATTTCCACCGTTATGGTGATCAGTGACCTTTTGGTTGGGCACTTGGAACTTCATTTATATTATATATTATTAAAAAAATTATTTACAGTGTGTGACAAGTTGCCCCAACTTTGCCCCTTGTCCCAAAAATAACACAGTTCAAACTTTATACTTTCAACAAATAGTTGACGCTTGTGTGAATGCACGTCATTGTGGTTTTATTGTGTTGCCGATTATTGTTTGAGGATTTACAAATATGGTCTGTGATTTAATTAAATTAGTTTTCAACTATTTTAACAATCTCTGCTAGATAATTAAATGGACTGTTGATTAAAACCCCCACAGCAACAGAGATTTGATACATAGTGGAAGGAATATAAAATTTAGTTTCAGGTTGATTGAAATCAAGTCTCTTAGACTATGATCTGTGCTGCGACACACAGTTTTGACTTATCTGTGCTCAAATTTAGAGAAAAAGGACTGTGAAAATATTGATATCTGGACTAATAGAAATACCAGAATCAATAGAAATGCATTTTTCATTGCAATTGCTGCAAAAAAAAAAAAACAATAGTTAACGGTGTTTTGCCTTTGTACAATAGCTTGAAAAAGCTTATTCGGTCCACTAGATATCAAGTGATTATAAACCCCTATAGTCCTCCTCAAGCATTTTGGACGTCTCTTTTTTTTAACATCCATTTCAGGTCTTGGAGTTTCGATTAATGAGCTGTTGAGTTTAATCAAATGTGTTTGAATAGGGAGGCGGCCTCTATGCAGCTCTTAGGAGAGGAAGAAAACAGATTACTGGGAGCGACAGAGAAAGAGAGAGAGAGATGCATGCATGCGTTGTGTCACTTCAGTCTCCTTGTGTGGGTTTGCAGTTTTGGCTCTGATCTTTATAGCTGAGGTGTGATCATCTGCACTGATTCAGTCTCTCTGATCTCTCACTGTAAAACAAGCACATTAAATTTTACACAAGCCATATTCTGTCCCTCTGACAAACACATACAAACATAAAGAGAAACTATGTACCCTTCATTATACTCTCTTCCCTTTCCCACCTCTAGACTTGTTGTTTCTTACCCTTTTATATCTCTCTGTCCATTCCAGATCCAGAATGGGGTCATTTAACCAATCCGGGTGGACGGGGTTCATCCCAGGGGATCATAACTCCTCTTCCACTGGACTGGGATTTTCAGGAACCCCAGTTGGGAATTACACCGGGAATGTGTCAGATCAAAGCATGCCTTTCCAAGGGAGCAGCACGATGGTCACCGCGGTCATATCATTCACCGTGTTTATCGTTGGACTTACCGGCAACACTCTGGCTATCTACGTGGTTTTGCGCTACGCTAAGATGAAAACGGTTACGAACATCTACATTTTAAACCTCGCCGTGGCCGACGAGCTGTATATTTTGGGCCTCCCTTTCCTTACGACGCAAAACGTACTCTCCTACTGGCCGTTCGGCTCATTCCTGTGTCGCGTTGTAATGACGGCAGACTCGCTAAATCAATTCACGAGCATCTTCTGTTTGACAGTGATGAGCATCGATCGCTATTTAGCAGTCGTGCATCCCATCCGCTCCACTAGGTGGCGCCGGCCACGAGTAGCTAAAGCAGTTAGCGCGGCGGTGTGGGCGTTTTCGTTCGTCGTCGTTCTTCCCGTGGTGATATTCTCTGACGTTCAGGACATGTTTAACTCATGCAACATGAGTTGGCCGGAGCCGCGAGACATTTGGTCGATGGCGTTCATACTCTACACGGCAACGCTCGGATTCTTCGGCCCCCTGCTGGTCATCTGCATGTGTTACCTTCTCATCGTAGTCAAGGTGAAGTCGTCCGGTGCGCGAGCGGGATTTACCAAGCGCAGGCGCTCCGAGCGGAAGGTGACCCGCATGGTGGTGATAATCGTGGTGGTGTTCGTCCTCTGCTGGCTGCCGTTCTACATCATTAACATCGTAAACCTGGTGTTCATACTCCCGGAGAACAGCGTGATGGTAGGGGTGTACTTCTTCGCCGTCATCCTGTCGTACGCCAACAGCTGTGCCAATCCGCTGCTCTACGGGTTCCTGTCCGACAACTTCAAGCAGAGCTTCCGGAAGGTCCTGTGCGTGCGCAAGGCGAACGGCGTGGAGGATGGCGATCCCAGTTTGCCACGGACAGAGAAAACGACGACCCACGACTCCTTCCTGACGCCTCGGAACAATGACTTTAATGGACACGTACAGGGCAGCCAGGTACAGTCACTCCTGAAGCACATCACACATTGTTTAATGAACTTGTTGAACGTTTATATTCAGAGCTTGACATAAACACACAACTGGTTCAGCAGTCACTCCTACTAGCCACTTTGGTGGGTTGAATTGGATACATTTTTATTACATTTTTCAATTGTAGTCTTTTAAAAGGGGATCTGAAATAATAAACTAAGTGCAATGTAGTGTTGTCAAAAATATAGATTTTTCGATACATATCAATTCTGAAATATCTGAAACGCTTCCAAAACTAATTTTCCACAGAATAGATACACGATACCAGCTGCTGTTTCTCTCTCCGACAGCGAGTGACACACAAACCCGCCTCCCCTCACTCGCTCGTTTCATTTGCTATTTTTGCTGTAACGGTTTGAATTTCGGCGTCGGATTGCGCGTATTGTGCATAATTTTACGCAGGTAATTCCCGCAGATTTTGTGCTCACACCCAAATATAACAAAGTTGCCTTGTAATACTAAATCGAGGTCTTTTTTGCTGCTCATTATACTTAAACATTCACATACACACAAAATAATGTCAAAATGCCGGTCTTGGCGAGTAATCACGTAAACAGTCAGTTTTGTATGATCTGATTAGGATCGCTCTAGATATAGTTTGGATTGTTTAACAGCATGAGGGTGAGTAAATGATGACAGAATTGGTGAACTAGTCCTTTAAGCTGTTTTCTAGAAGAAGAAGAACAACAGTACAGTTAGAGCAATGTTTTTTTGACCCTTCCCTGCTGTGTTTGTGAATTCTCTGTAGATTACAAACATGTTGAGAATTTCACATTCGATACAGCTGCCAACATGTGGCTCCTTCCTCACTCCCCAAAGAGACAATCTCAGTGAAATGGATTTAGTGGGCAGTAAATGGAGTGAGCGACAGAGAGAGATTGTTTGTGTGTGTGTGTGTGTGTGTGTGTGTCTGTGTCTTCCTGTCTATCAGTCATAACCCCCTTAGTGCCCTTAGGGAGAACACTACTCGTATGTTCCCAATAAACATTCCCAATGTCCGAGTATATTAGCATCTGTGTGTGAAAGAAAAAGAAAGAAAGGGCTGACCAAAATCTTACATTAATGTTTCTTTTCGTATCACAGTAATGGTAGAAATAACAATAAAACTTCCAATCAAAATAGTTTGTCACTACATACTACTACAATATATGTCTTATTTTATGCCTTCTGAACTATTCAAAATAATATAAAATAAACAGGCCAAATTTCTGACCAGTATTTTTGTTGGAAATTCAACGAATAAAATGGTTAAACAACCAGGTTACCACATTGTTATTTGACATTATTATTACGCACACTTTTTGTGGATAATTAATTAAAATCATTAAATGTAATTATTTATCAATAAAAAGTCATTTATATTTTCATCGATGCCAAACAAGAGATAATTCTTCAAACATTTCATGATATATGTTTGAAAATATTGTGATTGGATTACACTTTTAAAATAGTCAATAAACACACTTTTCTCCAGGTATCATTTGCTCAGCCCTACTAGAAGAGATGATGAAATCTGTGTTATAGTTCAGCTTGACCGAAAGGACCATCAGGGAATACAAGCATGTGTGTGTAGAAATGTGAATGTATAATGAGAGTGAGATCAGACGATCCCATGGTTCATTCATTGGGGAAATCAAAGCAGTGCGGCTCGAGAGACGGATCAGATCTGCGTGACTGAAGAATGTCTTGCATCAGATCTAGGATCAATGAGAAAAAGCCGGTTCCCTTTAAGCCATTACTGCATCCACAGATCTAATATCAGCTCTAATGTCTCTCTGTGGCTTTCCCTGCTTTGACGGATACTGAATCTGATTGGTGGAGACACCAGACACACACTTACTCGCTCTCTCTGTAGCCCTTTTCCACCACTGCTGGAGACGGATACCAATTTGGCTCATTCTACATGTTTACACAACAGAAAAATTGGCTCGACAATGGACCCTTAAACCTGCTGGTGTCGGGCCAGGAATCAATCATCGCCGCTGAAGTTTTCAGAACATCAAATCGTTCTGGCACAAAACAAAAAGTGCATCGCTCCCGTTATAAAAAAACAAAGCTGCAAACACCAGAAGTATAATTTTATGGATACATTTGTCAAGCTACACAGCTTTTCCGTATGAAATACAATTATTTTATTTGAACATATCTGTAAATGTAATATATCAAAAAAAAAAAAAAAAGGATTTATTTATTTTAGGGCTGGGCAACGATTAATCGCATCCAAAATAAAAGTTTGTTTGTGTGTAGTGTGTATAATTATTTTGTATATAAAAATTCACACACATGCATGTATAATTTAAGAAAAATATTTTATTAATATATAAAATGTATATTTATATATAATATAAATGATGTATAAATATACAGTATATACAGGCAAATATTTCTTAAATGCATATGTATTTATATACAGTATACAAAATAATTATACACACTACACACACATATATTATGTGTAAACAAACTTATATTTTGGATGCGATTAATCGTTGCCCAGCTCTAATTTATTTATATGATTTTTATTTGTTATAGATTTAATATTCTGTCAGTGGTAAAGCAGGCCAGCTCTAATTGCGGTTCACAGATCCCATCATTCTGCTGGGAAAGGGTTATTTCTCTCTCTCTCTGGCTCTCACAGTTTTATGGAGTACCAGCAGGGAATCTCAGAGAAAAGCTGAATTAAAACCACATTGTGCTGCAGTAAGAACATGTCATTCTACAGAATGAGAAACAAAAAGAGAGAAAAAAGGGCAAACATGTAAATGGGTGCATATGTTGGGGAAAACGAAGGGCTGAATGTTGTGCAATTTAAACATGTATTTCTGCCATTATCTACTCAACATGATGTGGTTTCAAAACCGACACATGCTGTTGTTTTCTCTGTGCGACACAATGGTGAAAAGCTGAAGAATCTCAAAGCATGTTTTGAAATAAATAATGGCAGAATTGTAATTATTGGTTTTTTTCAATTCTGAATTTTTAACCCAGCTAACAGGGAACTGTCAAGGTTATGAACAAACATTCTTTCAGTAACATTAATAGAATGTTCTTTCATAGTTATCTGGTCTTTGATAATGTTCTCAAATATTAGCTCAAATACATTATTTACACATCATTCATGGTACTTTTTCTGCTGAAATAGATGTTTGTTTAGCGATAAAAAAATAAATAAAATGTTACTACTTATTTTAGAATGTTCAGAGAACATTCAAAGGTAACTTTCCCACTAAAATGAAATGTTCGCATAACCAATAAAAAAAACGTTTACTTAGCTATCTAATTGGGGACATTCCATAAATGTAATGGTTTTTATATTGTACAAACTGTATATTTTGTCCCCTTACACTAACCCGACCCCTAAACCTACCCATCACACACACACACACTAACCCGACCCCTAAACCTACCCATCACACACACACACACACACACACACACTAACCCGACCCCTAAACCTACCCATCACACACACACACACTAACCCGACCCCTAAACCTACCCATCACACACACACACACACACACACACACACACACACACTAACCCTGCCCCTAAACCTAAACATCACACAAAAATTTAATTTTTAAATTTTTACAAAACCTTTAATTATTTTTATACCAGATTTACAAATGAGGATGACCATAAGAGGTTTTTGGATACAAATTTGTCCCCAAAATATAGTTAAGCAAGCACACACACACACACACACACACACACACACACACACACACACACACACAGTGCAGATGTGCCACTGTCTGACCTGTTCTGTGTTTCTGCAGGATCTGCAGTTAGAGTCTTGCTTGAGTGCATCTGAGAGCCCTCAGCCTGCAAGACCCCAGATCATGGGCCAGTCCACACTCTAAATGCTGTTTCTCTCTCTGTCTGTCCTTATCATCTTTATTCCGTCTCCTTTCCTGTGCTCTATTGTCTTATCGTCTCTCTGTCCATCCCTTCGATATGTCTGTCTGTCCGCCTGTCTCTTCTTCTGCGTTGTTGTGGAAGGTGTGGCCTCAGCCTCAAGCCACGCCCCCAAACGTCCCAGCGACTCCACATTCCCGCGCAGCAGAGCTCAGTCTCCACCCGGTGCCCGCCGCCTCCACGCCCAGCTCCAGTCGGGACCTGTGACCCCGGGAACAATGCCAGGATACTTTGTTTTGGGTGGAGGGTGCCTTGTGTGCTGGAAAACACCAGGGTCTTCACGGCCATGGGAAACCCGGGAATGGCCTAGAAAAATCATCATGCTTTGAAGTATTTCAACAGTTAGAAACGAGTGCAATCTCTGTAAAATGGCAAAACAAAAATTTAGTCTGAGACCACTCGTGAAAATCTATTTCACATTTTTAGAGTCGAATACAAATCCTTTAAACACAAAATATAACATTAGCATAGCAATGCATGATTTAAGAGGAAGCAATTCAGAGGAAATGTCACATGATCAGTGTCACAAAATGTGGTTATTTGATTAGTGACCTACAAATAAATGGCGCCGGGTCTGAAACAGTCCCTTATTGTAGGTCATAGTGTTTCTATGTTTACATTATTTAAAAACCCAAACACGTTCTGTTTATTTTCTGTTTTAAATTACATGGGGAATCCCAGATTTTCACCATGGTCTCAGACTTTTGGGCCCCAATTTTTTTAAAAGATGAGAAAACAAGAGGGATTTAGAAGAGTGACAAGACTTAAGACGCAAGCGAAAGGGATTTAGAGATGATGAATGTTGCTTCACACACACACACACACACACACACTAAAACTAAAACTTTCAATCAATTCCAGCATCAAACACACAATCACCTTGTACTCCTTCTCCTTTACGATCAAATGAATGATTGATGTGAAGAGGAAAATAAAGACGATTTACCTGGCAGAGCTGATTGTGAAATCTCAGCGTGTCCCAGCGTCCTTCACAAACACAGACTGATACACTGCCTTCCAATCAACTTGGCAAAGGACAACAGATCTCAAAGAAGTTTTACTTAATACTTGGAAACTCGTACTGATATCTAAAACTCTCAGATTTTGCTAAATGTATGATGTCACACCAACATGTTGGCATCCAGTCAATGATAAACATTCCCTTTTAAACAGACCAAAATGAATCTTAGGCCCCGTTTATAACGTTCAGAGCTCGTCCACTTTCCACCACTTCCAGAGGAAGTTGAAAACACTTTCGACCGGATGGCTTTGGTAGTGTAAACGCTCATGTGTTTGAATGTGTTCAAACAGCCCGTCTTCTCTCCGTCTACTGATCTAATGCGTGAACATTACGGGAAGAGCTACGGGTTTAAACTATCGACTGGAGACTCAGTTTGGTTTGAAGATGAAAAACGTATCAAGCTCAATGTTCTTTCTCCATTCCTGATTTCTAACACACACTCGCGGCTGATCTTGCGTCTGTCAGAGCAGAAACTAAAGCTGATGCTCTCCGTGTGTTTCTGTCGTCTCCGTCGTGTTCATGTATAAATAGCGTGAGCTTATTTCATCCATTAGATTGAAAGATCTGAAAACACACACATTTACCCGCCCATAGACCCTCCCCTCGAAGAAATCAGGACAGAAGTGGCTGAAAGTGGACAGAGGAGACGGAGTAAAACACCAGGTGTGAACGGGACCTCGTCTACTTGTAATGCGATCTTAATTACAGCTGTAAACACGGCCCAGGCACATTATAGCAATGATAGTAAAATAACATTGTTTTTCAAAGAGAGGTGTGTGTAAAACACAGTAAATGATCCTCTCTGTTGATAATCGCACACCTGCCAAACAAACGCTAGCTTTGCTGAGCACGATTTTTTCATATAGGTCGAGTTCTTCGTTGAGAACTGAACATCTGCAAGGCAAACAGTGTTGTTTTTTACACCTCTTCTTCCGGGGGTCAGCAACTCTACACCATAAAAGCTGGACGTATGAAGAGAATGGATGTAAGTCAGCTGGTGACCCTTGACACACTGGGCAGAAACTTCCCTTCCCTCATCTGGGGACGCGCTATGACAGGTAGAATGAGATGTGAAAGATTGCTTCGGGACGTTTCGAGCGTTCACATGTCCGAGAGGTTTGGGAGTCTGGGATTTTGAAGTACTTTAGGGTGTGGTGGGGTTGTCGAGTTTAAGGGTCAAGATGGCGTTTCCTGATGCGTATTGACATGTTTAAACTGTCCTCTATACTCTGCCAAATGTAGCAAAGTGCCTTTTCTTGTTCCCCGATCAAACTATCGAGACACACACTGGAAAATATGAGGTGTCAGCGGAGCCCGTTGAGACGCAAGCTGGTGATTTCTGTTGTTTTCTTTCTTTGTTGTTCAGCTTCTTCCCGTCGTCGTTTCACTGGTGGGGATTATTTCTGTTCATGTGCTTCACTGTTAAATGCTCATAATTATTCATAGACTTAATTTCACTATGTAATGATATTGTAAAGTTACTGCCAGTTTCACGCCAACAAATATTATCATAGCATTTCTCAAGTAGTCATTTCTATTGGCGTTTGATGTAAAAATGGTCTTATCTTTTCAGGCCTCAGTTACAGAGATCTTCCGTGTTTGTTATTTGTTCCACGTGTCGGCATGTAAATTTAGCTGTTCATAAAAGCTATAAAGAATGTGCATTGCTTTGTTAATGCTAAATGTGCCTCTGGTGTAAACTTTGATGACATATTTTAAGCCTGTTCATGTCAGCCAGCAAGCTTTACAATCAATACCCGCTTGTTTTATTAAACCCAAAGACTTGTTTGGTTCTAGACGTGTTGGAGCTGTTTTAGACACGAGTCAGCGCCGTCAAACTGTGAATGACGCATTAACAAATCACTCTGCTGAAGAAGATGCTGAGCAAATGCCATGTTTTGCAATGTTGTTGTTGTTGTTGTTGTTGTTATTACTTTTTATTATCCATTTGTTTCTGGATCCTTATCAGAGACCTGTGGCTGTGACATTTGTGTGGGAAAGTTTAGAAATGTGTTTTTTTTTCCTTTCTAAAATGATTCATTTTCTGGGTAAATGCAGAAAACATGACAGATAAATAAAAACAATTTGACTTTAATTTTTAAAGTCCCCCTGTGGTGAAAATCAAGCTTTTAATGTCTCTGTGGTGTTTTTAATGTGCTTTAAAGCAAACTGTGTGTAAATTCATAAGTCGACAGCATTTCTGAGTATTTTCTCTCCTTAAAACTGCAGTGAACCAAAGACAGTCTCAAAAACACGGTTTGAAATCGCTGGTGTTTCTGACGTCACAAACTACCTTGTAACCAATCAGATCAACGTGTGATCGTCAACCAGTGGATCTCTGAGTTGTGTGAGTGAGTGGAGGCGGGGCTCATTTGCATATTTATAGAACCGTTCAATCTATTTTAAGACATGAAGATTTTTTTTTCAAAGAAAAAACATTTAAATATGTAATTTTGGTGATCAAAAATTTGTTTTAAGGGGGCAAATTATTGACTACAGGGGGACTTTAAGTAAGTCAGAGACAAGCACAGCACACAAATGGCACAGTTCCCTGAAAAAGAGCCTTCTAATCTTGCACTCTAAAATGTTAAAAACTACTCAATATTAGAAATCTATATTGATGGCATATTATAGAGATTAGGAGTGTGTTTGAACAACAAACAGTCGATGCATAATCATACACCTGAAATCAATCACCAGACCTCAAATGAGAAACCTATTTTAAGTTGTACATATACTGTTTTTACCTAAATAAAAATGATTAGTATACATAAGGCATCTACTCTAAGTGTATCTTTCATTCTTTTTGTGTCAGCTTTTTAAAATCTGAAATTATATATTCTGCTGTTGCACATGTATTGAGTTTGTCAGTGCACATGTATTTTATCAAAAGGCACATGTGTTTTAAAAATTCATGTTTTACTCTAGAAATATGGTGCTACATTCAAGGAGGTCTTTAATATCTGGAGAGAGTTAGTCTGTTAGATTTTCCATTCATCTCAATGACGGTTTCTTGGCTCACGCAGGACCTCCTCGAAGTACGCAATTTGAAATTGAACATTTTTGCTTATAAGTTGACGTGACCTTTTTGAACGACTAATCAATCTTGAAAGTGTAATGCAAAATCCATTAATGCAGGCCATAGAAATAAACTTACATACATGAAAATTTATTTTTGTGTTTAGTCTTCAAGTTTCACAATCTAGAAAAAGTTCAATGTCTATTGGCTTTCCTCCATTGACACCATCTCTAGAGGTATTTCACAAAACTGTAGATTTTATTTTATTATTATTTTAAAGGGTAATACAGCAAGACTTCTGATACTATTGATCCAATTTTACCATTGAAGCCTTGAAATCTTAATGTATGTAATCTTAATATACCATGTATCTATGTAACTATGTGTATATGTATTTACTGTATAATGTAAATGTTTTCAGTATTTAAATAAGGGCAGCATCTATTTACAATAATAAAAAAAGTTATACTGTGTGAATAGTGGTAGCCGAAATTCTTTATAAGACAATACACATACTGTTTACACTGATAAAAGTGTAATAGAAGTAAAATACTATTTGCACGAATTGTAATATAGGATCTGTGAAACGGCTGCTTGCGCTAATTGCAAATTTGTATAAATACGAAGCAGCAGAAGAGATGAGTGTAAAACATTAAAATGAGCATTTTCAGCATTCATCTTAATATTTTTAACAGGGTTGTTTTGAGTATGTAAGGATCTTGTGTGAGACACTGTGCACTTCGTGTTTGAACTTTCATTTCTCAGTCGCTTGGTATTTCTATGGCATCGCTGTCAAAGAGTAATGTGGTGAAGTGGATTTACTTATTGTATAGTTAACAAGTGTGAGTAAACCGGGAATATTCTGTCATAAATCCGTAAGAAGAGATGTGTTAAGTGTAACGTTAGTGTTACAAAACTTTTAGAAGTAGACTTCAGTTGATAATAATATAAAGTAGCACTGCAACATTTTACTAAAATATGGTCTGTAAAACAATAACCTTACAGTACTGTAACTTTTCTTACCTCTGTAAACATGTGGTAAATGCAGTGTTGTGCCTGAACGCGTTCATTGAACGATAGTTCATGAACTCGTTCATATTTTAGGCGACCGTGAACTGACCGTACTGTATTAGGGTGATTCTTTAACTATGGTACTTTTCTTGTCCCTGGATGAAATAATACAATCTAAAAAACATTTCTTCTTTTTTGTTTTTGTCACTTTTACTTCACCCTAAGGGGAACTTATAAAAAATTTATCATGGCTCAATCATTCTTTTTATTATATAATATGAGGCCTTTTATGCATGGTTTTTACTGTTTTCCCTCTGTCCCTAAGCCAGACTCTGTACCTTCAACCTCGCTTAATTCTAAATTAAATATTTAAATAATGTAGATTTCAAGTGCAAATGATAAAATAATGTCTATTTCAATTATACATATTATAAATTGCAATTTTTATTCACATTTTCCTATATTTGTCATAAATATAACCCTTGTCCCTTGGGTTCACTGTCATTTCCACCACACCATACAAAATAGAATCCTGGGATCATTGCTTTAGGTTTGTATACTTAGTAACCATAGCAACAGAAACTCCGCAGTGGAACACATGGTTGGGTGAAAAGGTGACCTCTTTAGGGTGTAATGAAAAGAAGAAAAATCAAGGTAAATATGACTAAAACTGAGAGTATGTTTATTGGTCGTCATTTCCAAACTGCTCATATTTTACATGGACGCAAAAATAACTGGATAAATTTAATTTAATAATGTGTTATTTGTGTATATTTAATGCTAACTCTAAAACTAATATTAGCAGCCTAACATAGCATGATATTTTAGAAGAAAAAGGGGGAAAATGTCATTTCCACCACAGTCACTTCCACCACGGTGTTCATTGTGGTGGTAAAGACAGGTTGTGGTGGAAATGACATTGTTCATGCTAAACAGCTAATTATTTGGGCTATAATACTAAAACTTTAAGGTAGTAAGAAAATATTTTATTATTTATTATTGTTACAATATTGTTGGTAAATAAGAGAACAATGAGATGAAACATAACTGAACCTCTGGCCATGCAAGTTTAACAGATACAGTATTTAGAAAATATAATGTCTATTTAGTCAGATTCAAGTTGTTATTCCACATGATTACGTTTGACAGTACATGGATTTACAACATAACACACATGTCAGTACCGTTTAAAGGATTAGTTCACTTTAAAAAAAACTTTTGCTGATAATTTACTCCCCCCATGTCATCCAAGATGTCCATGTCTTTCTTTCTTCAGTCGAAAAGAAATTAAGGTTTTTGATGAAAACATTCCAGGATTTTTCTCCATATAATGGACTTCAACAGGACCCAAACGGTTCAAGGTCCAAATGACAGTTTCAGTGCAGCTTCAAAGGGCTTTAAACGACACCAGACGATGAATAAGGGTCTTATCTAGACAAACCATCGGCATTTCACAAATAAATAAAACAGTTGAAGTTTTATAAGCACAAATGCTGGCCTTGCTCTGTTCTGTGATGCGCGTTCGTGACGTCACGTAATACGCAGTTACGTTGAAAAGGTCACGCTTCTGTCCTGACGAAAATTTTCTTTTAGCCTTTTTAATATTAAAACACCCAGGATACGCACACGAAATGGGCATTTAAATGATAAACTGACACAAAGACATTTGAATATGTGTATATGGTCCTCCTTCCTCACATTCGTAAACACTGACTCGGTACTTCCGCCTACGCGTGACATTTTCAACGTAATTGCGTATTACGTGAGTCACGAACGCGCATCCCAGAACAGAGCAAGGCGAGCATTTGTGCTTAAACTTTTTTATTTATTTGTGAAATGCCGATGGTTTGTCTAGATAAGACCCTTATTCATCGTCTGGTGTCGTTTAAAGCCCTTTGAAGCTGCACTGAAACTGTCATTTGGACCTTGAACCGTTTGGGTCCTGTTGAAGTCCATTATATGGAGAAAAATCCTGGAATCTTTTCATCAAAAACCTTCATTTCTTTTTGACTGAAGAAAGAAAGACATGGACATCTTGGATGACATGGGGGTGAGTAAATTATCAGCAAAAATTTTTTTAAAGTGAATTAATCCTTTAAGTACAGAGTGTTTACTCTGGTTCAGCATATAGGCATATAAGCATATACGTTTTCGATTTCAAAATATTGCCTATTTTATCTGTTATTCAACTGGTTATATTAAGCTTACATTAAGATAATGATGACATAAAGGGTTTGCTCTAGTTTGTACTAGTTTGGCCTAGTTCAGCATGTAGAAAATAGTTAAGAAATTATTTGCTGATTTTTAACACATTCATGTTTTTTCATTGTTTTTCATTTAAAAATATTGATATGTTTTCATTCACTAATGCTGTTGCTTATTGATTTGCTCTGGGTCACCACATAGAGCAGTTGAAAAATAGTTTTTAATTGGAAGTTGCCTATCTATGTCATTTCCACCACACACTGTCTCTTCCGCCACGCCATGTCATTTCCACCACAACACATATTTTAAAGTAAAACATATAAAAACATACAATCAAACCAACTATATTCAGTGGTGTTGATAATTGTGCAGTTAGGGGTAAGGCATGTGTATACACTTTGAGAAATACATGATTTTGAGCTATGGTAAGTAAATGAAATGTTCCAGTGATCTAGTTTTAGGTGTTTTTTAGAATAAACGTTGTAAAATCTTTACAGTTACATTTCTAAAAAATAAATAAATTACAAATTTGATCAGAGATGTGTGTGTTGTTTAATCAAATATATTTATAACATAAGATATTTAATTATTTTCTCTTCAAAACACATGTTTTGCTATGTGATGGAAATGACTGTTTTCTTGGACTGTCAGATAAAAATGGCAAAATATATATATTATTCAATACAAATCATCACAGCCAACTTAAGGGGAGGTTTCTAGACAGATTGAGAAACCAACTGATCCTAAAAAATTGTTTGTAGAAATGTTTTTATTTTCTGAAACTGTCTAGCTCAAAGAGTACCATAGTTGAAGAATCACCCATTAATGCCTGATGAACGTTACTGTGAACTCGTTCATTCTGGTGTCTGTGAACGAACGCTCTCTCAGTTTAACTTCGTTCAATTGGGTGCCATATTTCTATAAAGCCTTCCAGGCAAAACCCGGCCAAAACACACCGTAAACAGTCCTTAGTATATGGCGAAAAAAACCACCCAATCTGGCAACACCAGCCACCAGTGTTGCACCGCCGCATGCGTCAAAACAAAAAGCAGCATGTAGTCGACAACAAAGCAGCGAGGACTGGATGCGTCGTATTGTAACACCGGGGTAGCTCACAGCCGAAGCCACTAGGCCAGACAAACTCACGGAGGCGATTGGGATATCACAACAGCTCGCGCTTTATTTCCCCAATCAAACTTGGGGCAACTGTCTGTCCCACGCTCTGTCCACAGCGTTACCAAACAAAACATAAACAGATCAAATAAAATGAGCACCATTACCCGCATACATTGAGGCGCACGGTACAATAAGACAGTTTAACAGTGCGCGCGCGCAGCTCTTAAAGGGGCCACACCTTATATCCACTCGTTACAGTATGATCATTTAAACGAGTTTTATGACAAGGTCGGTGAGGATGGGAAAAATCGTACATTTCTGAGCAAACTTTGCCCGCCGATAAAATAATTGCTGTCTGTGGTTGTGGGCTGTGGCAATAATTTAAAAAAATAGCTCGCAACAAATTTATGGAAAAAAAGAACTATGAACTAGTTCATTTTTGGAATTGTGAACTATGAACTGAACTAGTTCATTTTAAAATGTGTGAACTGAACTTTGAACTAGTTCATGTAGAAAGTGAACTTTCCCAACACTGGGTAAATGAATCTCGATGCGCCGTCTGTGGTTGCTGCGGCGGCAACTGTCTGTTTGCTGTGGTCGTGCTCGTACGAGCGTGCGCACCGAGAACGAGCATGAGACTGGCTGCAGTTTCTCTAACGGCCACTGGTGTCAGTAACGGTTAGAAATAACAGAATCTACGCAATGCTCCTTTAATATGGAGAAACTAAGGGCACGCTTACACGCGACAATGTACTAAAAACAGAAAAAAAAAGTTTTTCCTTTTTTTCGCGTACAGATGATAACGTTGTCAAAATTGATCATGGAGCCAAGAAAACCGCTGTAATATTCATGCCAGGCCAGTAGATGGCGGTGTCAATTTGTAGACAAACAATACTCGCCTATAGACTGAACATGTCATACACATCCATTAGCCGTTTTCAAAAATGCACGTTTTTGTTGTTTGCATAGGGACGACAACGACAAACGGCCCCTCAAAAGTGAGTTGGCAGATCTAACCGGATGAGATGCCTCTCTTCACTAACTATGTTTGTAGGCTATGAAAAAGTACTAAATCACTGTTGTATGTTTTTTTTTTTTTTTTTTTTTTTTGCATCATGCCAAATTTAGTCATATTGCCAAGAGGGCTAACACCATAAAGGGCTAATTAAAAAAAAAAATGAAAGGTTAAAATAAAAGCTGGCTTCCGGTCTTGTTTGAGTCATTGTGTATAAACTGCTCTTGCTTCAGATCAGATCTCATCCGCAGACTTCTTTTCTCTCATCTACTCCTCTCTTCCACCTCAAACAAGTTTTCAACCTGTGATTACATTACACTCCCTCCCTCACATCTCTATTCCTAAATCAATTCCCGCTTTACATTCCCTCATTCTGCTTTCCGCCGCCGAGGGAGGATAAAAAGACTTCACTCTACCCTGTCATCACAGGCTTTCGCTGTTTCCATATCTCAAGTGTCTTCAGGAGAACTCACTCTGCAATAGTATACTCTTATCTGAAAAGTCATTTTGTGTCAAATAGAAACGGCTATAAATGCTCCAGGATTGTCGTAGACTTCAAATCATGAATGGAGTAGAAAAAATATATGAAGTTGCGAAGTAATAAAGCATTATTCTTACCAGACAGGCCGACCATTTTCCTGCCCGATGGCAACAAATCTCCGGTTTAGATCTGACAGGCAATAACACAGGAACGCAAGCACCCAAACACTAATAAACCAGATACGACTGAGGGCATGGAGTCAGAAAAAGATAAATGGCATCGCATCATGACAAACAGGATTAAGATCCCAGTCTATCTAACAGCAAACAATATACACTAAATGTATACATAACATATTATAGGAGCTTTTGTGGATCAATCTTTAAATAAGCTAATAAGCTAAACTAATAATAGCTAATTCAAGATGCCAAGAATAGCTACATAATATTGAATACAGTGATCTAAATTCAAACCATTTTATAGATCTGATGCAGTGGCACTTCAAATACCCAACCTGTTTAAGTTAACATGTACAAATGTTGAAGACATGCTTAATAAAACACTTGAAAAGCCCAGTGGTGCGGAGAGCTGAATGCATGTTGTCTAATCTACGATGAGACTTTGCAATATAAAAATGTTCTCATACAACATTATTATTATTATATTATATAATATCTAATTTGAAAAATAAACAAATAAACTCCAGAGATTGTAAAACAAATAACTAAACTCTACAACAACTTTCACATTACAACAGTATAAAAAAAATGCATTCTAAATTTTTGCCTTTTTCTGACATTTTACTCAAATCTTTTTGAGTTTTTTTTCTATCAAAACACAGAAAAACCTAATCAGTTATAAACAAATCTGAATTAAATTTAAAGGTACAAACATTAATGATAGACTTGACTTAAACTGACAGTTAGTATATTTGACCTATTGTATTCAATTATTTGATTGAGATTTACAGTAATTAATTTATTCTAAGTATAACTGGCTTGTATTTGTGTTTAGTCTTTTGTTTGAGTAGACTATTAAATACTTTTTGCACATAGTTTTAGTGTCTTATAAACTTACATTGCTTGAAAATCTTGATGTATAAAAAAACAGACATGTTCCAAATTCTGAGTATCTGATTTTTTGTGTAGTCTGCTGGTATAGGAATTTACTTAAATCTAAAGTACAGTTGAAGGTATATTTCAAGTAAAAAATTTTTTATATCAAAATAGGAACATAGTATTGTCACGAACTGCTCCGAGACACGAAGGTTGGGATGCAAATGCAGCTTTAATTAAGGGGCAATCCAGACACGTATCCAATATACAGGATAGGTCAAAACACAAGTCGGGAGTCCAAACAAACAAACAAAAAGAGGCAAAAGAGTAATCCAAGGAACAGCCAAGAAACCCAAAAACCAAGAGACATGAAACCAGAGAAACGCTCGGAAATGCAGTGCAACAACATACAAAACTTCGAAGTGAGTGAATGTGAAAAGCAGGCTTATAAGGGGGAGCTAAACAAGGCAATGAGACACAGGTGAAGGCAATCAGTGATGATGAGTCCGGGCAGGGAGTTATGGGAAATGTAGTTTGTGAGGGAGTGATGATAGTCTGGTGTGGAGTGCCCTCTGGTGGCTCTCAAGGGCTACAAGTATATTTAAAGTGCCAAAATAATCTAAATGGTAAACTATGTTAAGATCACTTAAAGAAAACAAGACACTTGCAGTATAACTGCTAAACTAGTAGTTTACTGAGAGTATACTTCAACAAAGTGTACTTTCATAAACAAAAAATGTGCTACAAGTATTTAACTAAACTAGTATACCCGTAAGTTCACTTGTAGTATGCAGAACAAACGAAAAACAGCTGTAAACTAGTTGTGTACTGAAAGTATAACTGCTGTTACACTTCAAGTACAATTTTAAACACTAAACAGTGGGCCAATTAAGTCGAAGTCAAAGCAGTATTAAAATAGTACACTTACAAGTATACTACATTGACATTAGTATACTTACTACATAAAGTATACTTTAAAATATAATTGAACCTTACTTAATAAAATGAACTTGAAGTATACTTATTTTGGAGGATGGATAGATAGAAGTAACTTTCCAAACATTTAGCTCTTGCACAATATCTGGATATTTCATGGCTGCAAACAGACTCTGAAGAGGAACAGTCGATGCTGCTGGATGAGGTTCTTCAACTTCTGGCACGAGGACGAAGAATGAAACACCCCAAAGAACCTGGAGATGATGAGAACTGAGGTAATGCATGAAGGGAAATTCATCTCGTGGGATGTTCTTTGACAGGTGGACATAATTCAGAAAATTCCTGTGTTGACAAGATTTACAGCCATGAGATCTTTCTGCTAGATTTGTTTGTTTTTTTTGGAGACTTGACTGAAAATACCAGTGAACTTGCACAACCGCTTTGCACACAAATATCCAACGCATTCTCATCCTAGGGCGTCATATCTGACACTTTTGACATTTCGTCTAAATCCAGCGCGCATGGTACCCTTTAGCGTCAATATAACACGCACAGATATGGGTAGGTTTAGGTCTGGGGTAGGGTTAGGGTTAGACCGCTAGGAGGCGCCTTCTGACCCATATATATCTGCGTCTCATATTGACGCTAAAGGGTGCCATGCGCGTTGAATGTAGACGAAATGTCACGAGCGTCAGTATATGACGCTTGGGATGAGAACGGGCTGAAATATCAAGTGAGAGAAAGATTACGGATTCCCATTGTTTGAGATAAGCCGGGGGAAGCTTACTGATATTCTTTTGAATCAATAAAATCCGTTCTCACAAATGCTCCAGTGAAATTAATATGATATATTCCTCATTCTACCAACATTAAAGACCAATAACTCATTGTCTGCTTCTGTTCGAACCATTTTTGATGAATATCCTCCTTGAACTTCCAGCTAAACACATCACCCTTAATACACCTGAAGCACTTCAGCAAGATCTTTTTTTTTTTTAGACCTTTCACATTGTGTCCATTCTGAAGGTCAAGCCACCAGAATCCAGACTCATTGGATCCGACATGTGGGAATTTGAGAATTCATGAAGCTGCCAAGCTAGAAACCCAACAAGAGCAACCTTGGAAACCTCATTAAAAACCTACCTCTCCTTCTTCCTAATGCAGAGTTTTCTGTCTGCTAGAGCCTGAAGCTGATTTCATTGCAACTCATTCTGCATGCACACACACACACTTTTTGCCAGTATTAAATGCTTGGCGATCATTATGAGTGACTGGCTTGAGGATTCAATGATCTTTGAGCTGATGATTTATTGGATGGAATCACCTTTAAAATTTATATTCAATAGCTGAAAATACTTGTGCAATGTCTTGTGCAAGCACTGACTGTTGACTAAATTACAATAACACGGTTTGTTACTTTCAGTAGCAAAAACAAAATCTGCAGTGGTAATACAAGGACCCACTTTAATATTATCTTAAACAATCGGGACTAAAACTTTCGCAAGATACTGTTTTCTTAATCAAAGCTAATCCAAACAGACACACACGTTCACACCGGGCCCCAGAAGAGTCTGTGTTTTCACAAAACTAACAAATATGCGTCACTGCCAACAGAAACTTGGAAAACATGGGAGACACGGGTGGCTGCATTTGATTTTGGATGGGATTTTGTCCATGGATGGGTGTAGAGCTGGAAAAACAGCTAACTGTGTTCCATATCTCCATACACCAAATCACAGTAGAAAGTCTTTTAAGCAGATCACTGAGAGCTACAGAAAATTTACATTCATCGGTTTATACCCTACATGTGCAAAGGTGCCAACTCACAAAATGTGTTTCATCGCTCAATATGTGTCGATAAGTATCCTAATCCATCAGGTACAGAAATCATGGCATGTCAAAACTCAATGATAAACATCAATAGGCTTAATCTAACATGAATGAACCATTTGTAACAGAGAAAATATAACAATTTACATAAACATATATAAATATAGCCTAATCAAAATGTTTTAACAATATAGTCCTGTATAAATAATCACCGTGATGATGATGAGGCAGCAACGGTTCACTCGACCTCTAACTGTGTGACCTTTTCAGGACACCGCGGGAGAGCGGCTCCCTTTTCCCCTGATCCAGGACCTGCATCTAAAAACAAGTCCTGACCTAAATCACCATTAGAACAAACCACACACCTGATCTGAAACAAAACAGGACGGTGTAGTCTCGTTTTGGGCAGCGCTTCAAGACACCCTGTCAGATTGAATTCTGGGAAGATCGGCGGAAGCGTCCGACTGGAGCCGCGGGAGATTCATTATACGCTCCTCAGACCAGACACGGAAACATCCAGAAAGAAAGCAGTGGCTTCCTCGTGTAGCCTATATGTTTGTCTATGTGGGTGTCTTGCACTGTGATCTTCAATATTTCAACAGTACAGGCTAAAGCAGGATTCACAATCCCTCCCCACCCAGTTATTTATTTAACCTACAAAATGCTATGTGCCTTTATTGCAAACTGGTATTAGGCTATTTAGTTTAATGTCACAACACTGTTTTCTAGCACAAATAAGCTAGTTTGTTTGATAGTTTACTGCACTTTGCTATTCTTCTATTATGTTCTAGTATGCTAATGTATCGTGTAACGGACGTAGGCCAGTAAGAGCTATGCGTATAAACCTCACTCCCCTGCATCAAGAGGTGCGCTAGCGGCTGACGTTAAAGGCTAATGTCTTTAGCATCCTTGTTAGCACGCCCACCTCCCAAGCCGGAGACCCTGGTTCAAATCTTGCTCGGAGCGGGTAGAGTTGGACCGTTGATATTTGGTGCCGTGACCCTGATGGGAGTGAGGTTTAGAGGGGGGAGTGTAACAGACGTAGGTGTAAACTGTAGCTGTGCATGAAAACCTCACTTCCCTGATCTCAAGAGGCGAGCTAGCGGATGCGTTCTTGTTAGCATGTCGCCTTCCATGCCGGAGACCCCGGTTTGAATCCTGCTCAGGGCAGGTTAAGTAGGAATGGTTAAATTTGGTGCCGTGACCCAGATGGGAGTGAAGTTTAGGCGGGTCAGTGTAACGTTGGCCACTAACTAGTAGTAAACTCACTAGTGACTGATGCTAGAGGCTCATGTCTTTAGCATCCTTGTTAGAACGCCTGCCTTCCACACCGGAGACCCTGGTTTGAATCCCGATCGGAGCGGGTTGAGTTGGACCGGTTAGATTTGCACATTCACAGAAAACAGCTTTCTTCCACATTGTAAAATAAGGTGGATACAGTTCCCTTTTGAAGATATGTAGGCTGCAATATAAACACGATTAGCTTTCAAAAACCTACAAAAATAAGAATGAGGTGATACTGATGCCTAAAATGCTTTGGTTCTTCTTTTCTTGTCATTGCGGCTTATCTCCTCAGCATGCTATTCCTCGGTCTCCTCCACATGACCTGCGATCCTTCCTCTATCAGGGTCAGAGCGACTCTGGTAATCACACTGAGCCGTGGAGCATTTCATCATCTGTAGTGCGTTGTTCTTGAACAGAATGCTTATTTAAGATTAGCTTGTTCACCAGACAGTTCTCCAGTCATATTTACAGATCATTAAAGGAATAGTTATTCTGAAAGTGATATTATATTAAATACACGAGTTGTTTAAAATCTTTTTCGTTCTTCAGTGAAACACAAAAGGAGATGTTTGGAAAAGTATCCAAGCTCAAAAGTGGATGATGAACTACAAAGTCAAATGTCATAATGGCTTCAGAAGGCTTGGTATACATATTGCACGAGTCAGATGGATTACTTTTGTCGCTTGTTATGTACTTTTTAGAGCCAGTACTATAAATTACTGCCCAATATCTCGACAGAAAGTCATACAGGTATACAATGACATGCTGACAAAAATATAAATTATAGAGTGAATTATTCCTTTAAAGTCTGAATTTAATTGATGATGTTCAGAGGCCACAAACAAAACATAAAATTTTGCTATAATCAACTCCATGTGTTTTGCACCCCAATAATAAATCATATTACAGACCCTTGCATTGTTCCATGTCCTCCTACAGATGATGGGTAGTTTATTTTCATAGGTTTGTTTTGAAAAAGTTTTTCCTAGAAATAATGCATCGATTCCTTTTTTTTATATATATATATATATATATATATATATAGTCTGTTGAACAATGTATCCAGAGGGACAAAGGAAATGCAATTAAGTCCTTTCTTCATTTTTCAGGCTCTCACCATGTTTTCCCTATTTTTCTCTCACCACTTCTCATCGGTAAAGACATTACAGCATTTGGATTGAATTTACTGAGGGAGATTAGAAGCAGACACAGTAAGAGCCCATCCTGAATGGTAATGGATGGAAATTAGCAATGCCACTGGTTAAACAAACATTTGAATGCAAAACAAACGCACGCAAGCTACTGCAGCTGCACACGTTATCTTTATCTTTGCATGCATTGTATTGCTTGGACAGTATTTTATTATTTTATTACTATTTACTGAATTGTTCATCACCTCTTTTCTTTATCAATCCTCTATCCCTGTAAAAAAAAAAAAAAAAAAGGGGGATTTTTTTACAAGAAAATACCAATTTAGTCTTTCTACTTTCAAATGTCATGTTTAATTCAATATTACTCTCCATTTTAAACTTGCCGGGGCAGTGACAAGCGTCTCTCGAATCTTCTTGTCCGGTTCAGCTGCTATCAGTCACGTGACCCTGGCTCTGAACGAAAACGCATTGTGGAAAGTGAAACGCGTTGGCCTAGTACTTTTTGTCCCTCGCTGTTATTATAGTTTTTCAAGATGGCGGAACGACATGGAAGCCTCCGTGGACCAACCCGTCCCATGTATATAAAGATAATAAATTCTTCTTTTACGAGTAGAAGTCAGATTATTGACAGAGGTATTTGTACACCATTGATGACATATTTATGACTACAAATATTGATTTTAGATAATAAAATACTTAAACTACACATTGTCCCTTTAAGGAATGGTTCTCTTGACCCTAGCTGTTGTCAGTTTCATGTTCTATTGCGTCAAAAAAAACAGTGGTGATGTAGATATTATACACTAAAAATAGTCCTCTTTTCCATACACCACTTCTGTCTTCAAAACAGGCAAAATGTGCATCTGTGCGTTGCTTCATTAAAACTCTATTACTGCTCAAACACACTTAACGGAAACACAAGCACTCGAACACACTGAATGATGTGTACTTACATTTTTGAAAGAACCATTACAAACCCCACGCTTCTACGCCTCTCACACTCTTTTGTGCGGAAGACACTAAACACATACTGACAGCAGCTGAATGGATGACAGTTGATGCACAAATAAAGACAGACAGAGAGAGAAACTTATAGACAGAATCAGAGTAACGTAATAAGACCCTGGGTGCTCTTGAAACAGAAAAAAGCAGAAAACAAGTGAAACATACCCATCCATTCCTTGAACAAAACTCTTCTGAAACAAAGTGAACATCTAGACAGATGAGCTGATCAGAGAAACTTGTCATCATGACAGGGTGACGATGATGAAAATCAGCAGAGTTTTAAAGCAACCGTGCACTATACTTTTTTCAGCAGATTTTTACATTTGTATCGCTTTACATGTACATGTAAAAAAATAAAATAAAAAACTTTTTCCACCCTCTTTCTGACCCTTAAAATGAAAGGAATAGTTCTAAAAAAAAAAGCAAATTCTGTCATCATTTACTCACCCTCATGCCTGTATATATAGTCATATGATAGCAGGCGGACTGAAATTTAAAATGCCCATGAAATCAATCAATTAAGTTTTTTGTTTTTAGTAAGAATATATTAGCCTCACTGTCATCTATAAGCTAGTGTGCTCAAAAACAATGACAATATTCACATTTAGAAGATATAAGCATTCAAAACTTACAATCTCTCACTTCCGCCAATATGGATCAATGATTTTGATGACATCACTCTCCACTTCAGCTTCTCGTCAGATTTTCTGTCCAATCAAATGGTCTCTTTAATCTGAAGCTCCGCCCCCTACACTATGAATAGATGCTGAAGCTGCGCTGAAATCAGTCACTTGTTCACACATTTACTGTTTTCTACATGATGAATGGCACATAGTGCACTATATAGGGGATAGGGAATGATTCAGACAGTGTAAATATGCTTTCCATTGAGGCAAATGAAGTGTTTAACGTTAGCATCACCGCAGCTCCAGTCCAGAGACACGATACACAGAGCGGTTCATATGCGGGATTCAGCGCAAACCAGAAAACACATCAGACCCATATGAATTTTGCACAGAATGCTATATTTTAAAGTGACATGGAGGAGATTAGGAGGAAACTGTGGCTTTACCAAACTCAAACTCTGTGAGCTGTGATATAAACTAAACGCTATTGGCTATTTAAAAAAGGGGGGGAGCTGTTCGATATGCCCCGCCCTGTCTTCCTGTTTCAGTGGAAATAACGTCAACACACTGAATAATTCTGCGTGTTTCAAGGCACTTTAGTGGGCCTTTAAGATCCTGTCATTTTCAGCCATGCATTTGAACGCGTCACATCCCGATGGGTCACGTGACAATGGCGTTTGCCGCCAATTATGTCAAACTTTGAGCAGCACAATCACAAGTGTTTCTCAACAACTATATTGTGCTTGTATTCAATGAAAAAATTGCAATGTTCATTTATAGCTTGAAATGAACTCATAATGAAGGTGTTTGGAGGTTTTGTGCTTTTATCTGTGCTAGTGTTCAATTAAGAAATGGCACTTTTGGACGTGTCGTGTCGCTCCAAGTTTGCACCATTAACCAGATCTAAACAATTAAAATAGCCGTAACGGTGTTGAATTCTTCACCTTAAATGTACGTCCAGGGGGGTGAGGGGTGGTTTTGGGGGTGTTGAAAAAGCCGAAATTGTACATGTCTGGTGGATATCAACCAGTGAGACAAAAAACAACAACAAAAAATAATAATCAACCCACGACAACAATTACTTATAAGTAGCCCAATTCCGCGGGAAAAACGCAGACTTGGTAACGCTGTTATTAATGCTGCTGTCATGTGATTGGTCATTATTTCACATTGTAAATTTCAAAAGATCCAAGAAAAATAGTTTTCCATGATTTTGAGGGATACGCTCATATCTCCTGAGAGTGTTGGTCTTAAACCTCAAATCAAATTAAAACATTTCAGAAATATGATTATGAAGTATCTTTATAGAAACATCTCATCTTGTTTATTTTAGTTTTCCTCATCTTTCACTCTCTCTCTCTCTCTGCAGCTTCAGTCTTAACCTTGATTAGTACTGTTTAACATTGCCACCTGGGTGGGTGAGTGTGTGTGTGTGTGTGTGTGTGTGTGTGTGTGTGTGTGTGTGTGTGTGTGTGTGTGTGTGTGTGTGTGTGTGTGTGTGTAACAGTTACATCTCTCAGCCTCTTCATTATATGCTCAGCATCCTCAGGTTTCGCTCTAATTAAGATGTTATTTCTTCAGCACTGCACATTAACAGACCACAGACATGGGGATGTTTATTCTAACAATAAATACCTTTTTAAAAACTCTGTTATGATGAAGGGATACTCCAAATATCAGTCCTTAATTATCTGTCTGTATCTGATAAAGCCAAAGCGCTCCGTGTCACTGGATCCCTTCAGTCTCAATTACTGCTGTCGTGACTGCAGCGCTGCTTTAATCACATTGACATTTTCTGGTAAATGTTTATGAAGTTTAACTGTGCAGAGCGTTCCAGAAGTATTCACCCCCTTCGAAAGCATTTTTCTTCTAAATTGTAAGAGGGAAAATGTATCTTCTCTCTCAAATAACTATGTAGACGGAAATTTAACGCAGATGAAGACAAGGCTGTGAGGGATAGACAGTTATTTGCATGCACTGTATAAAGTTTCTGGATCACGTTAACTTGTATATCTGTTTTATTGAGCTTTTGTCTACTGAAAAAAAAATTCCCCAGAAAGATGTTTCATCAGCTTAACAAGCGGCATGTTGTTGAAGTCCCCCTGTAGTCAATAATTTTATTCCTTAAAATTCATAATTTATCACCAAAAATTACATCTTGAAATGTTTTTACTTGAAAAAAAACCCCATATCTTCATGCCTTAAAATAGCTTGAATGTAACTCTACACCCTTGCCTCATTAGCATGCACCGTTCTATGAATATGCAAATGAGCCCCGCCTCCACTCACTCACTCAGCTCAGAGATCCAATGCAGAAGTAAACTATTTTCTGTGAATGTGTGAGACTTACGAATTATTAGCCAATATGTGGTAAAAACAAAAACAAAAAAAAAACAACAGAAAAAAACAAGAAGAATAGCAAAGTGTGTTTTTTAACACCAAGAGAGATTTTAGCTAATCATGTATTGTGTTGTCAGAAGTATTATTTTAGTGGATAGTTTTAAACAAAGTGAATTGTCATCGCATCAGCAAATCTTGCATTTGCTTCAATGAATTTAACAGGCTGTTTTTGCTACTGTACACAAAGTTCTGTGTGTAAATGAGCAGTTATGTTTGGACCTCTTTGCATGTGAACCAGGGACGTGCGGTCAGGGTAGGCAGGGTAGGCAGTGCCTCACCAAAGGAAATGTTGACATTACATTTATTAATTCCAAGAGCTTTATTAATTCACCACATTATTAATTGCATTTATTTTATTCCAAATATTAATTTTTGTGACAAAAAAATCAGGAATACTCATATAATACTCCTTTTGCCATAGTTTGCTCCTAAAAAACCATTGTTTCATGCGGGAAATTCAAGGCCATGGCATGGCCATTGAGGCAGAGGTTCGCAGTGCCTCTTTGGTCCATAGAACGTAGTTTACGGAGATTTGCGCATGCGCAGTCAGTTCTCATGCTGTCTTGAATGATCAACATTGAGGCAGAGACCGAGACTGCTTCATATCACGTGATCCACTCGCTCTCACTTAATCCGCGATTCTGACTTTGCTCTGTATGCAGGCAGCGATGTGATGATGCCTGATATTAACTTGGGTTGCTAAATTACCTGAATGAATATACAATGGCTTAACTTTGTTTTAAAACAAACTATAATAATAATTATAGAATAAATATATAGATCCGATAACTTATCATGTGTCCTCTAGTTGTCTAGTGGTAGAACTTTTGCCGAGCATGTCAGAGGTTCTGGGTTCTAATCCGCAATCGAATAGTTTTTTTTTTTTTTTTTTATCAAAACCTAATATGTTCATCAGTGGTTGTATTTTATTAAGCAGGGACACGTTTGTGTGCATTTTTGTTTTGTGATTTCACCGGAATGAACAAAGAGAGTCTCCGAAACGGATTGAAGCGCGCGTGCATGTGAAGACTGCGTGAGCCACGAGATACACTGTAACCGCGCCACCGATTGCAGCGGCAAATTACGCCCCTGTGATTATGCCACATTGATAGGTCACTCACAGCCTACCCATGACAAGACTTCACCGCACGTTACTGATGTGAACTATATGTCAGGTCTAATGTAGTTTGCTCTGGTTTATTCTTCAGTAACTGTCTGTTTTGTCACTGCATTATATTTAGACAGGTTAACAAAACAATTATTGGTTAAATACTGTATGCTGCTATTGGTCTGAAATTTTTTTATCTGCCGTTTACGTTTAGCATTACATTTTTAGCATATTTCTAATTGTTGTGATTATTCAAGAACATATTACTGCAATGAGATATTTCTCATTCACAAAAATACTCACCCACTCATAGACAGTTGGCAGCATTTAAAGAGTCTGCTTTAATATATCTGAATGAATAAACACGTTTAGACTGTGAATTTACTCACCATTCAACATTTTTAGATGCAAATTGGTGGGACATTTTCTGAGCATACCACAGATTTTCGAATGGATTCAAGTCTGATTGAGCTCTAATTGAATTGTCTTACACCCTCCATTCCTTCATAATCGTTGTCATTGATTGCACCTGGTTAAAGGTAAACTATGAAACTTTTGGCCATAACGTTAGCGGTTAAAAACAAAACTGCAAGAACATCATTTTTGGTTGTGCTTCGGCTCTGCGTAACTTTGAGTGAAGAATTATTTCTCATAACTAAAAAAAAAAAGAGAGAGATTATCCTACTGCATAAAACATTCACTACTAGGCGTAAGAGAAATAATCAGTTTAGATAGAAAGGATCTTAAGCTTTTCTTTCTTATTGCTTGTTTAGTTTTTACTGCCTGGACTGTTGTTATGTGTGTTTTTTTATCATCATTATTTTTATGTAAAGTGCTTTGAGATGCTACTTTTAAAAGGCACTATATAAAATAAAGATTGTTGTTATTATTATTATTATTATTATTATTATTAAGCTGACTATAAGACGTTATTGTATCTTTAAGTGACACGGCTACTTCCGTGAAAATAAATTCCAGCACAGCGCTAACGTACAATGATGAAATGATCATTCACAGTAGATCACACTTTACAATGAACTCAGTGACATGTGGCAATTTATCTGTTCTAACTCACCTGTTGAGTAATAAAAACGCCATCATCTCCGCGTCCATCTATCAGATCTCGCAATCTCCGAAAAACCGAGCCAATCTCAATTCTTGTTTTATTACGAGCTCTGTCACGTTCTCTGTTTGCCAGCAGACTCTCCTGTGTTTGGTGTTTGTTTAAACAGGAGATTCTCCAGAGGTTGGAGATGCAACATGTCAACCTTTCTTGCACCGAAACAGGCGTCACAAAAGCCGGAGTAACTTTGCTCTATTTACGGATATGACGAGACACGGGTGAGTGACGTATGCAATTTCCTGCAGAAACCATCCTGCCAAGGATAAATAAACCATTTTAGGTTTATCATAGTGAATCAGAGTGAGACTAAAACACGTTTTGGAAGAAGAATTGATGATGTAATGACTCATTATTTAAATTTTGTTAATAATAAAAAAAAAGTTTCGTAACTTTAATTAGGTTAGCATTAAAAACTGGCAACTGATCACATCTGTTTCCCGATTGACGTTTTTCATGCATTTTACAGTATTTTCCCAAGAGTCTCATTTACTACTCCAATGTGTGTGTTCCTCTAATGACTTTCTTAATGCTGTGTGTGTTTGTCTGTCTCCTAATTTGGCGTCTATTTTTATTCTGTAATACATTTAAACATCTGAACAGAGGACACACACAAATGCACACATTTAACAAGCTTAACAACCTGTGTTCGTCCAATTTTTAATCACACGTCCAACGTTTATCATATTTTTCCCGCGTCTTCTTTGATAATTTCCCTGTGGACTAATTGGACGGAGGAACGGCAGCCCTGATGCAGTTTTGTTCCTTTATTGGACTTGATGAAGACATGAAATGGGATATTTGATGATACACTGAACATTTAATTTATTTAGTGGCAACTTTGGCGGCCAGTTACTTAAAAAAAAATACAAGGACGATGTTGCAGGCGTCATGATTCAAGACTGTATATTTTATATTTCATTTCATTAAATTTCACTATTATAGTGTAAATACACAAACCTCTAGTTTAAACATTTAATACAACAATACATAATATAAACATAACTTTAATCAAGAGTCACGCTGTAATCAGAAGGGTCACAGAGGCACTTCCATTTCTCACCTTAAATTATGAGACTCAATATTCAGTGAGCATGAACCCGCCAGGCATTATGTCTTTGAGCGACTGCAGTTAAGCCAATCTCTTTTCATTTCAATCACACAGTGGATGATAATGGGTCTCATCGCACACGATTTTATGTGTGACACACTCTGGGTGGGAGATGTGTGATCGAGACCTTTGCTTTTGGCTGATGAAGTTTTTCAGATTAAGATGGGCTGAAATATGCAAAAAAATTATTTTCAGCTCTCTTCGCTTGAATGTGCATCAGGGAGGCCTGAAGGACCTCGATCTGGTCTAATTGGTAAATTCCACTAACAGCTGAATAACAGTTATCTGAGAAGGCGATTATTCATGCATATAGACGTCACGTGGGCAGTGCACACATTTAAAATGACCATCGTGGGTCAGGCACTTGAAAAAATATTTAGCCCTAATTTTAAGATTTATGTATTTGCACACCATTTGGATAACACAGTTTTAACATAAACTAAACTTAATGTTATGCCAGTCGTATGATATTTGTCAGTCGTAGCCTACATAGGCTAATATTTTCATGGCACAGTTTATTAATAACTATTTTGGCATCTTTTTGACTGTTTGTAAATAAATAATCATATTTCCAAAATGCTTTTCTTCAAATGGCATAATCAGCATAATTTGTTCATTGTGAAAATAAATGTATTATTCAGTTAAAAAGTATGAAGTATGTCGTTAAAATAAAGCTTTGGAATAGGCAGTGCTTAGTTAAAATTAAACAAAATTTAATTTATTGATGATAAATAGGCTATATAAACTTTGCAATATATTAGAGTTATTAGTTTACGTTAAAACTGTTTAATTAAAATAGGCCTACATAAATCTTACATTTCGGCCTAAATATTTTTTGAGTGTCAGTGACCGTCTGATGAAGATCCTTACAGGAATAACTTGCAATAAAAAAGACTCAAATAATAACATCAAAACAAAATAAACAAATTCAAGAAGAATTGAAATGAAAAACAAAACATTTCGTAACCTTAAAGTCCCCCTGTAGGCAATAATTGTATCCTTTATAATTAATCATGGATCACCAAATTTTTAAAATAATTTATTGAAAAAAATGTCTTCATGATTTAAATAGCTACACCCTTGCCTCATTTAGTTGGATATGCGGTTCTATGAATATGCAAATGAGCCCCGCCTCCACTCACTCGCTCAGCTCAGAGATCCACTGGTTGACGATCACACGTTGATCTGATTGGTTACAAGGTAGTTTGTGACGTCAGAAACACCAGCGATTTCAACCCGTGTTTTTGAGACTGTCTTTGGTTCACTGCAGTTTTAAGCAGAAAATACTCAGCAATGCGGTCGATTTATTAATTTACACATTTGATGTAAAGCATATTAAAAACACCACATAGTCTTATAAACAACATTAAAAGATTTAAATGTTTATTTTTCATCAGAATATTGCATTTTGCTTGCCATCACCGTTACATTAATCACATTTCACTATAAAAATGTTCTAAAAAAGTCAAATTTTTCCTTAATTTGTTCATGCTAATACATTCTATCAATTGCATTCTATCAGAATTAAGTACTTATGAATTATGAAAAATACACTTCTTATATACTTCTCTCTCTTTTCTGTACTACGGGTGTTGTAGACTCGTGTAAAAGTTACTTTTAATAAAAGTGTTTCTAAATGACTAAAAATAAATGTTTGTCCCTGTTATAGGACAAACATCCAATAGTGATTTTTTTGGGGTTACCAGAAAAAAAAGTAAATCTTTTCACAAGAAATGCTTAAAAAACAAACCAGCCCAGCATTAGTGTCTAAATTATGTAGCCGGTGTTTTGACGTGTGTTCATGCTTTGAATTAAAGCATTTGTGTTTCTTCTTACAAAGTCTTGTTTTTTTTGTTTATCTTTGTTGTGTTGAGGTTTGTTTAGCCCGGCAGGGGTGTGATGACGACAGCTCACACCCACGGTTTCTCAAATGTCATATAGCTTTTAAGCTTGTCTCTCTGTTAATACCTGGCACTCTTCCAACCAAATAAAGTTTCTCATTTTTGTTTTTTAAGGGAATCTAGGAGCTGCATTTGTTAGTTTAAAGCAAATTCATGTCATTTTTCTATAATAAAATAGAAAAATGACATGAATTTGCTTTAAACTATTTGCCCCCCCCCCCCCCCCCCCCACACACACACGGATAGACAGACAGACAGACAGACACACGCACGCACGCACACACACACACACACACACACACACACACACACACACACACTTAGATGGGTATTTGCATTATTTATTTCTGGAGGCTTTGGATATTTCTCAAACAAATTGTTTAAAGGATTCAATTTCTTAAAGAAAATTTAAAAAAAGGCATAACAAAATATTCTAATCTGAAAATATATGACATTTATTTTCCACTGATTTATTGGATTCTGTTCAACCTGAATGCATAGATGCAAAATGGGCTCCGAGAAACAATCCTAAATAATTAACCTTCCATATAGTATTTTCCATTTCACTGCTTTTCAATTTCTGCTTATGGTTTAAAGGTTTTCCAGGTCTAACTCCTCATCACAGCCCAATACCTCTGTCGAGTGACCCGAGAACGAGCGGTCAGCCTCTGATCGTCCACGGGTCACTTGAAAACCACAGAGAAAATTGTGGGGTCATTACAGCGCCCGGGCTCGTTGGGAATTAAATGGTTTGATGGTTTTGTGTCAAATGATTCTAAGTCTACCTCAATAATGAAGTCAAAGCAGCGGATTCTGTCGTCGCAGATCAGTTTCAGAGAGTTATTGATCTGTGCGGCACATGGACAACACTCTCTTTGTCTTCTGCTTTCAGTTCTTCACACATACACACAAAACGTGGCTCTGGTAAAAAGAAAAAGTGGTCATATCTGATATTTTAAAAAAGAACAACTTAAGCCTGAGGTTTATTATAGGTTGCAACTTTTAGTGACAGTACATTAAAGACGGTTAAATATAAGCTATGGTGGTTTACGGTGTTCACAGTGGCTTTTAAAAACATCTCTACAAAACTACAGGTTATAGGAACACGTCCTTCATCATGGAGTCCAAATATATTTATTATCCTAGCAGACATTTTGTTTGACAAATACATTATATTGTAAGACTATTGTATATTGTTGTACTGCCTCATATTTTTGTGAAAACAGCGATACATTTTTTTCTGATTTTTTTGAGAACAGCATTTATTTGAAATAGAAATGTTCTGTTACATTATAAATGTATTTACTGTCATTTTTGATTAATTTATTGCACCCTTGCTGAATAACACTTTTGAACGTTATGTGGACAAAAGAGATGCCAATTTTTATTATTTTATTTTTTTTATTAAAATGAACTCATCTAACCTTGAGAAGATAAAACTTAAAGAGCCCAAGAATTGGCTTGTTTTTTTAGTTTGAATCTTGCTAAAAGCTATTTAATAAACAAGCCTAAAATTATGTATATTTTAGGGGGTGGGATATTTCCTTTCTATATGCATTTTATTGGATAAAAATATGGATAAACCTTTTTTTCCCAAGAATAATAATAACCTCAAATTCAATTGTCTCAGGTACATTAACATATAAATGATCTAAAAGCCGAAAGGTCCAATTTTGAGTTCATTGAAAATTTAACCGTTGAGTCTCCTGCGTGTGATTGAAAAACGACTTCAGCGGTGAAGATGGTCGTTCCAGCCGTCGGATGGAGAAGCTTCATCCGCTGGGATGTTTTAAGCACACTCAGCAAAATACTTAGAAGGAACGACAGAGCGACAGTCCTTCACAAGAGCCATTGCCAACCTGAAGCACATAAATACACATGTACTGAAGCTCAGAGCTGGAGGTCATTCACAGGAACAATTACGGTGTTCATACTCACATCTTAGCCAGGAATCTCTTCTTGGGATTGAAGCCACTGCTAGAAACAAGATATTTGTGTTGAATCTGCAACTGATCGTATGTGCATTTGTCCACTTGCTTTTGCGTGCGTGAAACTTACAACTTGCCCCGGCTTCCCGCCAAAGTCTTCAAGCAAGCGATGTCATCAGTGATGTCATCATTAATGAGAGCTGTTGAGGTAAAAGAAAAACAGGAAGACATGAACACAAGCTTGAATATATATCTCATGACAACTCTTGGAGTGTTTGGCATGGTAATGTGTATGACAATGTTGATATATTTGGTGTTGGTTGAATAGATCTGCTGCTGATTTTATTGCTGTTGCTGGAGAGCAAATACGGGACTTGCTACTGCCAATATATACACAACACATTGCTGTGAGCAAGTAATAGATGCTGCTGCTGTACAATATATAATGTACATGAATTACCCGTATAGCAGATCTATACAGGTGGAGCTGGGGAAGGTGAAGGGTTACTGCAAAGTGCACTGCAAACTGCAACAGCAAATGCTGACAAAGTATTTAAAGGTTTAGCAGCAAACTCATTGGCTATTGATACAGCAGGAACCAATCAGCTGTGCCCTATATTCATGACAGAACTTTGTATATATATATATATATATATATATATATATATATAGTATGTATATATATACTATATTTAATATACTGTATGTGTGTGTGTGTGTGTATATATATATATATATATATATATACACTGTTTAAAAAAAACAGTGACATTTACGGTAAAAAAACGGCAGCTGTGGTTGCTAGTATTTTACAGTAAAAAATATTGTGGCAACCTTTTATGTTTTATGAGACTTAAATTTAAGGGCAAAAAAACACAATGTAAAGAAAAACAGTGAAATTTACGGTAAAAAAAATGTCAGCTTGGATGCTAGTATTTTACCGTTAAAAATATGGCTGCAACCTTTCTTTGAAAATAAATTTACGGCAAAAAATAAATAAATAATACATCAGCAGGACTTAAATGTGTTGTCAGTTGTGGTTCCAAGTAATTTACCATAAAAATACAGTAGTAACCTTTTAGTTTTTAAGGGAT
Source organism: Semotilus atromaculatus (assembly GCA_031834385.1). NCBI lineage: Eukaryota > Metazoa > Chordata > Actinopteri > Cypriniformes > Leuciscidae > Semotilus > Semotilus atromaculatus. The sequence goes on along the minus strand of JAULUF010000038.1, from coordinate 400,906 downwards.
AACCCTCATATTTCATTAACCGATAAACTTAACACTGCCGTAAACACTGCCGTAAAACCTAAAATATTACTTCCATATTTTTTATGGTAAATCGCTTGCAACTAGCTGCCAGTTTTTTACCGTAAACTTTAGTTCAATGCCGTAAAACATAAATATTTCTACCGTATTTTTTACGGTAAAGCACTGGCAACCCAGCCCGTTCTCATCCCAAGGCGTAATATAATTACGCTTTTGCCAAAGCGTCTATATCGAACGCGCATGGTACCCTTTAGCGTCAATATGAGACGCCGAAATATATGGGTCAGAAGGCGCCTCCTAGCGGTCTAACCCTAACCCTACACCATACCTAAACCTACCCATCTCTCTGCGTGTTATATTGACGCTAAAGGGTTCCATGCGCGTTCGATATAGACGCTTTGTCAAAGTGTCAGAATATTACGCCTTGGGATGAGAATGCGTTGGGCAACCACAGCTGCCAGTTTTTTACCGTAAATCTTAGTTCAATGATGTAAAACATAAAAATTGCTTCCGTATTTTTTTACGGTAAGGTACGGTAAATGCAACGGTAAGTTTTTTTTCAGTGGTCTGCCAAAATCTGTACATTTCACAGTATTTTACTGTAAAATTACATTAATTGTCACATGAGAGGTATTACAGTTTTTCACTGTATATAGTAAGGGTACATACTGTTAAACAATTAACATATCTTTTTCGTTGCTTTTTTACAGTTTTTTACCGTTAAAATTAAGATTTTTTTTTTTTTTGTGTATTTTGTGTAGGAATTTGGGAATATTTGTTCTCCACTCACCACTGCACTCCAGACCACAAAGGTTTAGTGATCCACTCAATCCGGAATCACAAGCCACGCGATCTCTCAGCTGGAAGATTCCCAACAGGTTCCATGCGTTGACATCTTCACGTTCCTCCTCCTCTGAGCTGTCTCCGGAGCTGTCCTCCTCGGACGTCGCCTCTGGGCCGCTTCCAGACGAGTCAGCGGGAACCTTTCCCGGGAACAGATCATGGTGCCACGTCCTGAAAAGTTCCTTTGCTCCTTGTTTCTCAAAGGTCTTTCCCTCAGGGACAGATCTTCCACGTCTTCCCTTGGGATGACTTTGTGGTTGAACAGGGATTATGTGTTCTTCTTCCGTTTTCTCATCATTGTCTGCATTTGCTGGTGGTTTTTCGTCTTTTGGTTTGGGAATTTGGAACGGGGGTCTGATCTCATCTTGGTTGATCTGGACGCTGGTGACGAGGCTGGTGTTGAAGCCCGAAATGTTTTCCACATTACAAACAACTGAAAGAAAGAGAAGGAAATAATTGGGCGGACACTTGAATATAAAAATATGAATGGGATTTGAGACATTTTCAGTGAAAATGGCAAATTTGGGTATTTTCCTATCAATCTTTAGTATGTCGACAGACATTTTCTTAGCGATTTTCAACCCCATCTCAGAGGAAAAAGTAACTATTTTACAGTTGGTGATTTCATATGAATGACATTGTACACATTTATTCAAATTAAGGTGGTGTTGTGATTTTTTTGGTCATTTTTAGAGCAGAAAGAGTTACTCACGTCTAGCGATGAATGTGTCCACGGTTGTTTTGTCTCCCATGGCCCAAATCACCTGAATCTGAGCTGCCTCCAGCTGCTCCTTCAGCTCACATTTACTGAGGATCCGTCCCTCAGTCACACTGAACACCAGCAGAACCAGAACCAGCGCCGACAACATCTTCACTGGGAGAACGCTGTGGATCAAACACGACACAATCAATAAATACAGAAATTCATTCAATCTTTAACAATAAGCTTTCAAAAAACGATAATTTTCCACCGACAGTATTTTGGATGATGCTAACTAATAGCAAATAGCTATTTAAGTATTATTGTAACTATTTTAAAAAATCGATTTATTTTATAATTTACCATTCTTTCAAGGACAATAACTGCAATGAACTATGACTAAAGTTTTAAGAATCATTCTAAGAGAATAGTGGAGTTCACGCCACAGCAATAACGATCATTTGAATCATTTTCTGAACGTTTTTTCCAGCTGATGAACGATAAAAACACTGACATGCAATTAAAATCAGGATGCGAGCATTTAGCAGCAGCAGCCAAAACTGCAGTGAGCACTTATAATAAACAATGTTATCGCCCGTTTGTGTGTGGATGCTGATATAGTAGGTTAAAGATAAAGAAAAATAATTGTAAATATAAAAGAATACGATAAAAAAGGCACAGAGAAATGACATTGTTGAAATCAGATTCAGAACGATTTTTGAATAATGAAAACATTGACAGCCAATCAGAATCCATCCTGCTGAAGAGGACAGACAAAACTGCAGCACGTGCTTATAATGAAAAGAACGATATCATGCGCTGGCTAATATAATTCGTTATAGTTATCTTTACAGTTATCGTTCTTGGTTTGAGCGGGCTTCAAATCAAGTCCTGTCCTGCATTTTTTCTCTCTGAAATAAGATTTGGAAAAAGTGGTAAATATACTTCACTAAGAAATACTGGTAACCAACTGTTGTTGCATAGTCAGTGTCACGCAAAACGACAGAAAATTTAAGAAAAAAGATAAATGTCCCAAAAATGACTCAAAATCAAAATTTTCAGTTTATTCCCATTTCTCTCATTTCTTTTCAGGCAAATTAAGCCCAGAAAAGGCAAGGGTTGTCCTGAGTGTGTCTGAGAGAAGATAACAGGAAAGCCACGCTGAGCTTAAGTAGCAGCTGGCAGATGTTTATGTGCCAGCAGACGTGAGACACATTTATAAGGAGAAAGAAACATGACAACTGGTTCACCATCAGCAGCGGTCAGAGAGACACGCTGGGCAATGTTTTCCTCTGTTTCAGCCTCAATTTTTAGTCACTTTGTGGAGAGAAAACACTTTAAAAACGAGCTCCAACTTAAACATTAGCACTCAGAATCTTTTTTAAGATGGAGAGACTATTTAGAAAGAAAGTATGTTACATAAACCTCCCTGAATCAAAACAAACGAAGTTGTTATTAAGAACTATACGTGAGGACACCCAGTCCCAGTCAGACCAAATTGATCATGTTTTAAATATCAAATGTTCAAATAAGAGAAGTGTCATCATCACTAGCCTTACCGGAGGATGTGTTGAGAAGATGCTTGCTGGAGATTCCTCACTGGTTTGCTGCTGGTTCTTATATATATGTAGCAGTGACCTGTAATTATATCACTAGGCCTACTGTGTTCTGGTCACACCAAGACCAATATTTAGGACAGGCAGGTCAGCCTATGTGACAAAAGCTTCATTCTTTCATTGTTGTTTTACCTTTGGTTTTTCTTCAGTTTTGTAACCCTGACAGTGTACTTAAGGGGTGTTTAAATACTCCACATTTTGAAACTCTTTTTGTCAATCAGATAAGAGCCACATAGTCACACAGTGATGTGAGTAATTCAAATAGAAAACTAGAAACACTAATGCAAAGTGTCAATAATCACACTACAGCAAACACATTTTCTTTCCTTGGGTGTGGTTTGGTACAATGCTTGACAGCAAAGCACAGAACTGATTTTGGTTTTACTGCCTCTAACGTAACATTTTTCAACATCACTCCTTGTGACAACAGTGCAGCGTTAAAGAGGCTTTCATGACGATGTTATCAAGCTCTGGAATGTTTTTCAACCATTTACACTGATCAGGAGAGACTCAAATGATACATTTGTTTTGTGCAGAACAATGTTTTTGTTCTAAGAATTTTTTTGGTTTTGGATTCTTTTTGCATTTTTGTGTTGGTTAAGGAATTGTTAAAATGCCCAGGTTTCTTAGTGTTAGAGGAAAGTTTTTTTTTTAAAAGGTTAGTAGCCTATGTGTTCCTGAAACATTCTTTCAACTTAATTTTTATTATCAACTCGACATTCTAGGAATGTTGATTTGTAATATTCCGAGAACATAAAAATGTCCAGTTTCCTTAATGTTAATAGAATGTCATATAAAGGTTAGTAGGATGTTCCTCAAACACCTGATGTTAACAAGCCGAATCACTGAAGAAAAGAGAAACAACAAGAACATAAATTACAACTGACTTAAAAAAATAAAAGACATTGAGGAGCTGTTTACACAACACCATTTTCAACTAAAAATGTAAAAACTTTTTATATGCCTTTTGGCCGTTCATTAACACAACACCAGCGTTTTGGGTGCCTGAAAATGCAACTCAAACATAGACATAATAAATACATAGACGCCGTATTGGCCGCTGGAGTGTACGTCAACGGCACCGCCATATTGCGGATGGCAACTTTCCCATATTTTTCATTACGGGAATTGAGAAAAATGCTCTGGGGGAATTACCATTCACAAACAAGACTGACATTTTTTTTCTGGTTGTATTTGGTCATTATATAATTAGTAATAGTAACGCACACCACGTACAAACCACTGAAATCGGTTGATAAATGTAAACGTTATTATTGTTTTTATCCAGGAAAACCGCAGCTCACCCGTTTACTTGCATTTGTTTACAGCGCAGTCTTGCCCTCAGCAAAATGGCGGACGCGTTGACGTATCGCAGCAACGTCCCTAAGCGGCCAATAGGGCGTTTATGTATTTATTATGTCTATGGTTTCAAAGTGCACGTTTTTGAAAACGGTCTCCGTGTAAACAACAAAAACAGGATCTCTGAAGACGATGACGACACATGCGTATTACGTGTTCAATCTACAGTGTTTCGTCGCCATCTAATGGCCCGGCAGGAGAATACAGCGTTTTTAATCGTTTTCGCGGATCGTATTGACAGTGGTTTCATCTGTAAGCAGAAAACTCAAGGGAACAACTTCTCCGTTTGAAGCATATCGTTGTCGTGTAAACATACCCTGAATCTCTCCAGATCTCATCTAAACAACTCCACAAACAGCATTACCAGCTTCACGCATTACTAACCAGATTTACCTCATTTCTTTATTTTAGTTTGAAGAATGATGTTCAAAGAATGTTTTCAAAAGCATGCATAAGATACTTACAACACCAGCAAACAGACAGAATCATACAATTGTAGGCTACTTCCAGTGGGTTTTTGAGGGCATTTTGAAAAGCAAACTTGTCGCCAGGGTGTTGCTAAGGTGTTCTTGGCTTTTAGTTCCTAGCTGGGTTCCATTCCGAACTGAATTGAGAATGCCTTCAAATTCTGATTCCATTTGTGATTTTGAATTGAAGCAATTTTGGAATTACAATTCAAATTTGAAAAGACATTCATTTAACTGTAATTTTAACTACACAACCAGCTCACTAAGACTAAATGTTGGCTTGTTGCCTCATTTGAGATATGTAAAAAGCCCAGGCAGACCATTGCTGGATAACCTGACTGATGCCAAACCTGGTGCGGCACATCGTGACAGAACTTAAATATTTTGCCGCATTAGCCTATTCCTTGAGCACGCAGAGTTTATCAAGCTGAACATCAGTCAGATGCTTCGCAGACGCAGGTTTGACGCCTACAGACTTTGTAAGCAAATGTCAAATTTAACAACCATCATCTGTTCCCTACATGCTTGAGCGAAAGAGACTTTAGCTGTTTTTTCCCCCGGCTGAACAGAAAGTAGATGATTTGGGCATACATTCTGAAACTGCTTTTAAACTCTGATCTATTGAGTATCGTAGGAGGCCGGTGTCAACACTTGCGTTTTGAGTGTTTTCATAAGATGAGCACGCTGGGCCATTCGGATGATGGATTACGCATGTGTTTTCTGAGTCCTCACAGTGACGGTGAAGGCTGCCTCCATCCGCACACATCTCTCATTAAAACCGGGTTTTATCATTAGATTGTTCATTGCTTCTTGTGTTCAGCGTGGCCTTGAGCTGAACAGAAACCGTGTTGATTCCTCTAGTGGACAAAGATAAAGACATTTGCATTAGCAGAAAGAAAAACACTGCTTGCAAGCTAGAAAAATAAATTAAAATTTTTGGTTTTAGGTCTGAGTGAATTAAATCTTGCTAAAAACTCTCTCTCTTAGGCTAAGTGAACTGGTTTGCTTGACAGGTCATGCAAATTAATTATTTGTACTTTTTAATTTATTTGAGCAAAGAAGTGCTTGTATGGCATTTTGTGACTTGTTCTTTTCTGCCGTGTTTTCTGTCACCGATGAAGAGAATCATAACACAACGTGACACCACCTTTTCTGAGTAAATGTAGAGATAGAGGTTAAATGGATGCAAATGACAAAAGACCAATCACAGTTCAGTATGCAGATCGGAATCGGAATGCAAATGTTAGAGTGATGTCATCAGTCAGATTTTAAATGCAAGCATGCTATCAAATCTGAAGATGTGTCCTAAACGACGCTCTTATACACTATGTACTCAGTTGTTTGTAGAGTATGAACTTTATAATGTTATACTGTCATGATATTAAAACAGCGACATTTGAGTGCATGAAGTGTTTAACATTCCACACTTTGTTTTTTGTTTGTTTTTCGGTTAAGTGCATCTTCTGGGTATTTAAAGTGCACTTTTTCTATGTGGAATTTTCAGTGTGAACACAATACTCTCTATTTATACTACGAAACGTAGAATAGTGCACAAATATGCGAATTAGAACGCACCTCAAGTTTAATTTTTTTTTGTAAAGAAATTGATAAACTGAAAGAGAAAGAGACAGCAGAAGTCTTAGTCTTGTTTTACAAGCATTTATTTTATATAGAGTGGCGGTACTGACTGCACATTTTAACAAGTAAGATATTTGTCTATTTTTGTCTATGATATTTGTCAATGTCGCTCAGGATCTGCTGCGCACCAAATCCTCCGCCATCGTCCCGTCAGTCATCTCTTTACTCTTGTCACGTGATCAGTGAAATCTGATGTACTGGAATGTAACAGACTACCACAGCAAGCCTAACCATGTCCCTTTAGGGGCTCTGTAGATCGTGTTGCTCATTTTCCGTGCCTTTCCGAATTCGGATTTAGGCTTCGGGCACATCGTACTCGAGTCAGCTGACCTTCCTGAAGCTCTGTTTAAGGTTTGGTGTAATTTATGACTCTTTGGTGTGTGTGTGTGTGTGTGTGTGTGTGTGTAAAGGTTCTTGTAATTGCAGTTCAGTAAGGGTTGACAGGGTGCTATGTTAATCCCCCCCCCACACACACACACAAAAGAACACTTGACATTTTCAAGCAGGATTACTCACCGATTCAATTAGTTTATCTCTCGGAATCTCCTTGTTTCTCTCTGTACTTCTTAAAGCTTGTAGAGTTAATAAACAGCCCTGGTGTAGGAACAATCAGTCCTCTCTGCATATCATATGTATATATACATAGCGTGTATATGCGTGATTACACATCTTTAACCGCACATCAATATTGAGGCAAGATGATATGTTGCCTACAAACCGTAAATAACCTAAAGTGGTAAAATAATGCACTAATAATGTGCAATCTCTCGTTGCTTTGTTTCTTCTTCATAACTTGCCTGCATTTACAGAGGAAAGCAAACACACACTGCAAATCATCTGCTGTTGTCCTTGTGTTTATCGCTGGTAACAATCTCAAGAACGGCTTCTGTTTGTCCTGTGTCAGTGTGTTTTACAGGCTGTTTGCATTGATTTATAGTCTACATATGAACAACTCTTTAAATATATCCCTCTTCTTTATTTAAACGTTCAGTTACTAAGGCCAGAAAAGTTATTTCTGATTGTTATTCATCTGTTTGAACATTACATGTCTACGACTTTATATGCACATTCGGCTTCAAAAGTGTGCTTGCGTTTATTTCTTTAAAATAAAAGGACACTTTGATATGTTATCTAATGCAGTGGCGTTCTGACATTGATTTATATATTGTTTAGTCGTAGTAGTTTATTTTGGCGCAGCTGGTTCCTTCACTTTGAAAGTGACATTCTCTAAAGGCCTTGTCTCGGTGACCTTATGGTGTGAAGTTCAGGTAAAGGATTGTGATTAATGTGTTGTGACTGAAATCTTTGGTGATGAAGATGCTCTTACGTAATGTGTGATTATTGTGATGGTGTGGGATGAGAAGGCCAGACAGCGATACTCCCCGAGGAGCTGACGCACCTGTTTCAAACACCTTGACCTCCTGCGTCCCGACTAATCGACCCGCTCTCGCCTTCAGTACAGATCACCCCAAAATTACAATGCAGTTTTACTCATTCCAAACCCATTTTTCTGAGAAACACACACACACACACAAATAGAGAATTTATAAATCTTCATACATAGTGACAATGTCTATCAAGTTACAAAAATGAAAAAGAAGTCCACTTGTCTGCAGGTTGTGCATCTTAGTCATTCAAGTGTAGGAGAAACACTTGGTTACACAATCAGGATAACACACTCTGCAAAATCTGGCTGGTGTGAGGAAAGAGTTTGGCTTAGATTCAAACAGGAACATTTATCTTGTAGTGATTTTTTTTAAACATTATTGACCCCCAAAAAGATCAAAATTAATTTTAAAGCAGAAATGAAAACCGTGCTCAGCATAAATTAGGTGTATGCTATGCACGAATGGCACTTTAATGTGTTTAAAATGTTTGTTTTTTTTTTCTTAATTTTTAGAAACATAATTCTTAACCAAATATGAGTGGTGTTTGCTCTTGCAAAAGCTGGAAATTCAATGCTAAAGTATTCATACACTCTAAAAAATATATAGATTTCAAAAATAGAATAACTATTTTGGGTTCCCAAAGAACCTTTCAATTAATAGTTCATAAAAGAACCTTTTTTTCTTCTTCATTGATTAAATAACTTTTTTTATATAATCTAAAGAACCCTTTTCCAAATAATCTTGTGTCCAATGCAAAGGATGTTAAAGGTTCTTGATGGAACTGTTGATACCAATAAAGAACTTTTATTTTTGAGAGTGTGTTCTGGTTGTTTACTCCAGTCTCTGTGATCTCCCGGGCTCTATGGCTCGAGTCTTTGAAAACGATACCGTTATCGTCTCTGTGTAAAATACAAAAATGTGCATTTGTGAAAACGGTGATGTCAGGTGCATGTGTGTTCCCAGACAGCAATATAGTGTCAGTCCAGATCCGGCCCACATCTGGACCGTGTGAAATCCAAATGTACCAGATGTGGGCCGGATCTGGGCCGACACAAAGTGACAACACAACGTTTTAGCCGTTTTCGCGGATCCGTGTGAACGAGGATCATTTTGACAGCGTTATTGTTTGTTTGCAAAAAAAACAAAAGTAAAATCGTTTCTGTTTTTAGTACACTGTTGTCGTGTAAATGTAAGAATGTGAAGGTTCTGTTCACTGAAAGGTTGGGGAACACAAAATGGTTCTTGTCTCGCATTGCTGTGAAAAAACCTTTATTTTTAAACGTGAACAAACAGCATTATACATAAACAGCTATAATTGAACGAGTAATGCACAGCAGTTTAATCCTTATGGTTATTGTTTATTATCACTAACTCTATATGATCAAAAACCAACAACACCTGTCTTAAAAGATCATGAGCCGGATTCGAACTCGCGTCACCCGCATGAGCACCACAGATCAGCCCGTGAGAGAGACCACATTCAGCCCCAAAACGCAACAACTCTTCATTATTTTTACATTTGTATGCAAGTCCCCAGTGTGTTAATTTGTGAAGTTTCTATTATAATGTGAGGCAACTGTCGGAAAGATACAAAACAGCGGCTTAATTGCAGGGTTTTTTTTATAACAGAGGCAGTGGAATTAATCCTACTTTGTTTTGCATGTCAAGGTGCAAAAAGAATAAAGACAAAAAAGAGATTTTCATTTTCACGACAATCGCATAATTATGATGGTACAGCCAGAACAATTGTTAAAAAAGTAATATCTCTGGTTTCTCACCTGCGTCGCCTTTTCTCTCTTTTATATTGAAATGTAAATCAATAAGGTTACAAGTCATTTGGTGTTTAGCGCTCTACAATCAAACTCATTTACATTTTAATGAGGATGAGAGAATACAGAGAAAAGGGGATGAAAACCCAACTGATTGACTGCTTTATACAAGGAAAAATTGAGGTGAAAGGGAATGAAAGACCAGGGAGAAAATTAGAAGGTTTTGAGGATGAAAGAAAAAGAAAGGTTGAGCAGGACATTCAGCGCTCATTATACACATATCTCATTTCACAACTCAGAATATTTACTTTGGAAAAAAAGCAACGTTTGGTCAGTAAGATTCTGTTAATGGAAATTAAACAAATAAATGCAGCCTTGGTAAGCAGAAGAGACTCCTTTCAAAAACATTAACAAATCCCACAGACCCCAAACATTTGAACTGACATAGATGTCTTATCGTTACGGCTTATTTCCATGACTTTTTTATCATCGTGTTCTTACGGTTCTGTGCGTCACAGATGTTCCTGCCCAAATAGTGAGCGTTATAATGACTTTGATATAGAGTCCACGAAGTCCTGAGTGAATACAGTTGCTAAAAAGTAGCAAGGATAACTCATCTTGAAGCACTTCTTCATCTTTCCTCTTTTGATCGCATATTTTTGGACTAAGTGCATGTTTTCTTTTTAAAATTCATGCAGTTTGAACATTCCTGCTAATATAAAAAGTGAAGTCTGAGCAGAAACAAAAACACGAGATCCAACATTTAAATATACATAATTCATAATTTGGACATCAGTTTCAATTGTATTTCTACTTCAGGTCTTACAATAAAATTAGCTTTTGGAAGAAGCATATTGTTTTTGACCTTTCACGCCTCAAATTCACTCCTTAGACTGTGTATCTAAATTCAGATAATGGTTACAAAAACTATGCACATTTATTTAATTTGTGTGAAACTGTGTAGAAGGAGGTATTTCTATCCTCGTGGGGATTCAACATCCCAGACAAACAGCAAACCCTGACTGAAACTTTTGATGGGGCTTCTCACAAAGACACAAGATTGAATAAATAATAAACATCTCATAAATAATTGAGGTATTTTTCAAGA